>JXSR01S008446.1:196474-209160 GCA_000969725.1 Ophiothrix spiculata
GACCGGCGCCCAGGCCCGCCGAGAAGGGGGGACAAATGGGTCATTTGTCCCGGGGCGCGGGATCTTGGGGCCCGTAGAAATGGAAAAAATAAGATGGAGGAAGAAGAAGACGGAAAAGGGGAGATAAACCTTTAAAATAAGTAACATTATGAATGTGATCAGTGGCGGATTTAAGAGTCAGCAGCTACTGATCGGGCCCCCTTAAATATATTGCTTAAAGCCCCCCAAATAAATAAATAAACTAATTAAAAAAATAAAAGCAAATAAAAAATAATCAAGTATATGAAAAGGGGAAAGAATGTACTCAAAGAATCATAGAGGACAAAGTGTTCGTATAACATCATGGGGCCCGAGTAGGACACTGCAACTATTAGTATTTTCCCCTAAGAAAATACAATCGACCTAAGAACACATTTCGTGGATTTAGTTTTAGGAACCAGGGACAGCGCCAGGGGGCATATTCCCCCCAGTCACAAGCCTTCTCCAACATTGGTCCTTCATTTTACGTCACCAACAGAAATGTCACACCCAATTTCTATACTTGTTTTTTGATAATTTAGATGTTTAAAAGATGCGCTCTTAATTTCAAGATAATATATTTGTTGACTTATAATAGTCCACATAAGAAGTATCAAGCCATCATGAAATTATGAGGTTTCGGCGAAACATGCGTCAACTTTTGCGCTAATTTAAAGATTTTTAAAACAATTTTTAGCTGAAATTAGCAGATTTGACAGGTTTTTTTGGCGCGCTACGCGCATTACAAAACATCACATTAATTCCCTCAGCCCATTTTTGCTTCAAAAAATGTCCTCCGATATTTCCTTTTTCCCCAGTTTGATTTTAACCCAAGGTTAATTCTGATATCGCCCATTACTAAAACGTGTTACGCCGTGTTGAAACCCATGCCTATATAATTATGCTATTATAACCAACATAAATTATGGAAACAATATTAGAAGATTTTAGAAAAATGTATTCATATATTATTTCAAACGCTGTCAGAAAGAAAATAATATTGCATGGTCCAAACCCACGTTTTTCCACAGTTTTCACCCCTTTATCGCAAGAAAATGATGTTTTGAGAAAATCGCAATTTTGTTTGTAAATTTTCCTTTATCTATATTGAATTTTGGCTCCTTGAATGACTCATATCTCAAAAACTAAGTCACATTTTGCCATGCAAATGAGCTTAACTGAAAGATATGATTAACATTAACCGAAAAACATGAAAAACTAAAATTCGATTTTTTGAGCGAAAAATGGCGATTTTTCACCCAAAATTAGGTCGATGTCTGTGGAGCCAGTTTGTACCGTAAAATACATGTCACACTGAATCTCTGTGCAAAAAATGGAAGATTTGTCTTCCGTGTAACAAGATGGCCCCTATTTGTTGATAAGGGACCTAACTATTAAAGATATTTCCGATTTGAATAGCAACAAGATATCATGCAGAAGAGACTAATGCTCTGGTCTGCTTTGGATTGTAGTATGATGATTAACAGTTTGATTGACATGCCATTTTTAAATATGAACATTTTCTTTAGCCATGAAGGTCATTTTCTATTGTAAAACAATGTTGGCCTTCACTAATAATGTGTCCACTATAATATCGCAAAAAGATATATTAACGAAAACAGACAAATGATCTGAGGCTGTTTATTGCATCAGTGCAAAGTACCAGCCTCCCCTATTTTCCATCGTTTAGTTTTTGTCCTTTTTTTCTACCTTTCCTGACGTAAGATGATTTTTTTCTGGTATGGTCATGGTATTGTAATCATTTACAACAATAGATCATTGATGATCGTTTCATGCATTCATGGTATTTTAAATCATGAAAATGATAAAACTCATGTTCAAATATATTAATCTGATCATTCGGGAAAGTAACATTAGCATTTTTGGAAGTACGAGTAATTAAACAAAAATCAAAAACAAAATGCGATGTTTTGTACACAACTGTCCATTATATTTATTATGCAAATTCGTTTTGCTTCTATTGAGTGTAATTTAAACGCATCCCTTTTAGCATTTACAGATGTAATAGAAACTATGCAAATATAATTACGTGGGTATTCCTATTATCATAGCTTAGGGCTTAGGACATTAAGAGCTTCAAAACACAGTCGTAAAAATGAGATCGATATTTATGTAATTCTGTAATATTTTGATTGCATTAAACACGCCAGATCATTGAGATATGATGAAAATTGGAATTTATCTGTTATCATAGTTATCTAGATATAAATTATGATTACCATAGTCTATCCTTAACAATAATGTAATAAATTATGTTCAGCGATCTCTGCGAATTCTGTTGCAAATGTAAGGCACCAGACAACAAGATTTACTGATAGCACAATTTGACGTTTCTGACATTTGCTAAACAGGTTGCAGAACAGACTTGTCGTCATTTACATAGAGATATTTGGTGTGGTGGTATTTGGTAATATCGTTTGGCTCTATCGTGACACGTTTTTGATTTGTTATCTAAACATGTTCATGATGGGATAACACATCATGTGAAAATGTAGCGATTTTTGTGAAGACAGAATTCTGTTACAACTGTAAGGCACCAGACAACAAGATTTACTGATAGCACAATGTAACATGTCTGACATTTGCTAAACAGGTTGCTGAACACACGTTTCGTCATTTACATAGAGCCATTTGGTATGGTATTTGTAAATATTGGTTTCGCTCTATCGTGAAACGTCTTTGATTTGTTATCTAAACAGGCTTATTTTGGGATAACACATTTCACGAACAAACCAGACAAAATAACCATAACTCAAAGTACATTTATCACCAAAGAGATCTACAAACGACATTAATCAAAAGTAAAATCAACATTGAATACAGTATGAATGACAATTCGAATTAGAGGCCCATTTTTGAAACTCCGATTAGCAGGTAGTTCTCGGACTGTTACGCGTAAAAAACTGTATTTTTAAAAACATTTTTTTAAAATGAAATAATGCTGTTATTACTGTTCTTGGGTTCCAACTTTGGTTCACCCATGACAACTCACTATTCTCTATAAAATCAAATACAGACAGTTGGTGTATTATTTCATTTTAAGATAGATAGAATATGCAATATATCTTTTTCGGATAAACAGATTGAACTGAATGTATCGCTATTGAGTTTCAATGAAAAAAAAAACCCATTTACCTTGTTAATACTAACTACTATTCTTATCCCAAATCCCAATTTTAAACATGTTAACGGAAACTGATAATAACACTGACACAACCACAAATCGATTTGTCTTTATTAATATAGAGGAGATTGAAACAAATGAATTGGGATAGATTTATTGGCTCATGGTGTTTTTATTTTATTAATATTTTTTTAACTCAAAGTGTTTACAGATAAACATTTTCATCAAACGACAAAACGTGTCTAATCAACAAATCAGTTTAATTCACAGCTATTCTCCCTCATGCTCCGTCTGTCATCGACATCTAATTTGTGGAACAAAATATCTTGACTTTCAAAATAAATACAGGGCTATGCTTAGAGCGGCAATGCATCCACTGACGAACTAAAAATAGAATTCACAAGTATAATGTGCAGGGCCTGGAAAACCACCTGAGCTTTATCGTGGTATGTTTTTCACAGACTGTACCTGTCGCACAGTGACCATCGTTTACCTGTTCAGAACTACTGGTATACGGTATTCTAATTATTTTCATAAATTGAACCAATTAACGTTTTGGTAAAATAGAAATTGAAAAAGATGAAACTTCGGTTAAGGTGTCTGTCAAAGTCTTACGAGATTTGCAACACGAGGGATTATTTCTTCTTGCTTATCAATCAGGGTTGGTTTAAGAAAGCCAGCATAAAGATAAATTTATAGTTTTGGAATATGGGTAAATGATGCATGGAAATTAATGTAAATCACGTGTGTCTTTGCATTTGATGTGCATCAAATGCAAGCAAAACAAACAATTAATCCTCAAGGGTACCGACTTATAAAATACTAGTAGCTTGCACAAACTTGAAGGGGATACTCAACACCGATTTGGGTATGAGCGAGCATTCAAAATTGTATCATGGCAGATATAATGTTTGCAGAACTAATTGTCGTTAAATGGTAGAAAGTATATCAATCCCGGATTTAGAAAAAAATATAAAGGGTTCGATCTTTCAATTATCTAATTGCAGTTTGAGAGAAAATAACACTCATAAGATCCTAGGTTTAATATATTACAATGGTAGTCAAAGACATTCCCTATCTGTTTTCAAGGATTGGTCCCTAGGAAAGAAGGGGATTGAATATTTATTTTCCTGTATGCTTTTGTTGGCATAATAAGCACTGATGAGCATAGAAACTCAACTGAATGAACTTCACGTTTCCATGATTTAGTTGTGTTTGAATGACAACATCATTTCCCAAAATAGCAATCACGAGGCTACGTGCAGTCGATAAAGGTTTTGATTCATTAAGATTTTGAAAAGTTTTAAATTATAAACTGTTTTATTGAACTGGTTTATTTTAGCTTCTTAGATATCAAATTCAGGTCCCAGAATTTAGAATTTTTTTTAATTTGTGAGATGTTTAAAAGCATAATTTCTGATGTTGAAATTACATTTTACGCTAAAACATTGATCAATAAACCATTACCACCGTTCAACATTATCAAACACATCATAAAATAACATATTATGAATGGGTCATTATACTTTTCATCATGATGTTAAAGCAGTGTGTTATAAACGTTGCGTTTTCATGTTTAATTGGTCAAAAGACATCAAGGGCACTGATCAGTGATCACCGATCACTTGCTGGCTGTACGTTTTCACACTCGGCATCAATCTTCGCCTTGAAATACTCTCAGTAATTTGATATTTAGCTCGGATGGATTCATCTGACATATTTACATGTACAGACTAGAGTGTGATTGTTTGCACTGAAGCCTTGTTAAGGACTGAATTAATTTACCTATTGTACACTAGAATTCACAAATGTCTTCGGAAGTTTTAATAACGAAGAAAATGTGTAAATTGCCCTGAAGCAGCATGTACTATTTTTGGCATTTCCCATTTTCTTCATTTCTGAAATTATCATTTTCTCATTATTTATTGATTAATTACAGCGATAGCACTGGCATAATTTAAACATGCGATATAAACACCTATGAAAAATATATATAAAGACAAAAAGTAGTAAATTAATAAGAAATCATTACATAGAGGTTTTAACAAGGTCATTCACATCATCAAACATGTCAAGGTCTCATTTTGTATTAGTTGACACCCGGAAATATTTAAACAGCGGTCCCTTAACGAACGGCACTCTTTTTTTTCTTGAAAAGAACATTTACAAAATAATGGTTCACAAAGACATTCGCTTCATCTGATGTATTGTACACAATTATCCATTATGCAAAGACAACTTTTGTTTCTATCTAGTGTAATTTACATGCCCCCGTTTTGACATTTACAAATGGAATAGAAACTGTACAAACGTAATTACGTGCATGGGTATTGCTATTATATATAACCACCTGGGACTGAGGAAACTAAATGCTTCAAAATAAGACAGGATGTTACATCAATTCTGTGATATTGTGGTTGCATTAAGAACACTTAAGATGTGATTGAAATATAAAGTTTATAAATATCACTGTGACCTAAATATAAATTCCAAGTACTTTTATATAACCTTAACAATAACGTATTAAATCAGATATATAAATAAGCCATATTAACAAGACATGCTGTTACAAATGTAAGGCACCAGACAAGAAGATTTACAGGTAGCTAATGTGGCATTTCTGACATTTTACACGGGTTGCATGACACACTTTTTGTCAATTACATAGAGGCATTTGGTGTAGTATATGTTGATATTGTTGGATTCTTATTCTGAAACTACTTTGATATGTCGCTTGAATGAATAAATATATACATACATGTAATGCGATAACACTATCTTACCAAACAGATCTATAAACGACGTTTACCACAAGGGTTTAAAAAGAGCAAAATCAACATTGACTAAAGATCAATGGTATTTCGTAAAGAGGCTCATTCATGTACACCGACTAGCAGGTAGTTATCGGACAATCATACAAAAATACTGATTTATAACAAGAATGCCTTCATTACTTTAGTTGGGTCCCCACTTTGGTTGCATCTATGACAATCTTCCCCTATGAAACAACGCTCAATACATTTGGTGTATGATTTCATTTTAAGGAAGATAGGATATGCAACATATCTCTTTCGGAAGAACAGATTGAACTGTATGTATCGCTATTGAATTTCAATTTGAAACATTAACCTTGTGAATTACTAACTACTATTCTTATTGCAATATTGCAATAATATTGTTAGTTTTAAACATGTCAACTGAAATTGATAAGAACACTGATAGAAACGCAAACTGATTGGTTTTAATCAATATACAGGAGAATGAAATAAAATGATTGAGCTACATTGATTGTAAAGGTGTTTTTACTTTATTTAATATATATATTTACGAATTCAAACGTTTGAAACAAAAAAACGTGTCTTATAAACGAGTCATCGCCGTCATTCCTCCTCATGCTCCGTCTGTCATCGACATCTAATTTGGTAAACAAGATGTCCTGACTTCAAAATAAATTCAGGGTTATGCTTCGAGCAGAAATGCATCCACTGAAGTACTAAAAATAGAATTCACAAGAATATTGTTATGTAGGGCTGGAAAACCACCTGAGCTTTATCGTGGTATATCTTTCATACGTTTGAGAACTATATTATAATTATTTTCATAAATTGAACTAATAAAAATTCGGGTAATTAAAATTAGTCAAGATGGAATTACGGTAACGTTGCCTTGACGTGATTGGCTACACGAGTGATTTTTTCCTTCTTGCTAATCAATCAGAGCTGCTTTCAGTGTTCCAGTTATTATAGTGCTCATATTGATGACATTAAACTAAAGCTCTGATGTGGCGATCACATTGAAATGAAACACACACACATTATATGATGGTAACACATCCTTTTGCATATAGATAAGTTTCAGGTTTATGCATGGATATGGTTAAATGATGCATGGAAATTAATGTAAATCACGTGTGTCTTTGCATTTGATGAGCACCAAATGCAAGTCAAACAAACATTGAATCCTCAGGGGTACTGACTTTTAAAATAGCTTGCTCAAACTTGGGGAAGGCACTCAGCAACGACTTGGGTATGAGCGTGCGACCCAACTGAACTGGTTCGGTGGTAGATAAAATGCTTGCAAAACTGAGGGTCCTAATAAACTTGAGAGTAGAATTTAAATAGATAGTATATTATTGTCGGATTTTTGATTTGATCTTTCAGCTTATTGAAATTTGAGAAAAAGTTTCATTTGGTAATCAAAGATTATTCCTGTCTTTTTTCAGTTCTCGGCCCTTGTTAATTTGGAAATAAAGGTGGAAGAAATATGGAGGAATATTCATTTTCCTTGGTGCTTTTTTTGTAGCCATAAGGAACTGGTGAGTATAGAAACTAATCTGAATGAACTTCACGTTTAAATTTGCTAAGATTTATTAAGATTTGTTTGAAAGACAAAATCATTTCCCTAAAATAGCAATCAAGACACAATTTGAAAGGTAAATCATGGGAACACATTCAGTCAATAAGGGTTTTGATTTATAAAAGGACAAAAAACCTTGATTAATGCTTATTATTCAACTTTATTCTCAAATTGAGTTGTTTAATAATGTTTGTAAATTATGAACTGGTTTATTTGAACAGTAAAGTCTGATTTATTTAAGCGTCTTCGATATCAAATCGAGGCCAGCAGAGTAGTGTTTTAGTCGCAGAAATCAGTAGACTTTGTTAGGTGTTAAACGCAAGACAGTAATACATAAAGACAGTCTGGTAAAAGTATTTTACACCAAAATATTTAACCCTACGCCCATAACTATCGCGATTGTTATGGGCAATTCATCGTTTCAAATTGTCTAACACATCATAAGATAACATATGACATCATATTCATACTCTTTACTTTTCTCTGCATCATGATGTTCAAGTGGTGTGGTACAGACGTTGCTACAGACTTTTCATGAGGAGAAACATGTTGTTTGGAAGCTAGAATAACTATTGCTGTACAATGGTGGTAATGAGAATGGGTGTTTGGTACAATAATGTTGTGCAATGTGTTTTAGGTAATCAAAAAATAGGATATGTTATGAGATGATTGCAATTATCTCTAACATTTTTGAATATCAAAAACAAAATCTTGGTTTTAAGTTATATATTGGATTTTTTTTTCTCTGTGAGACATCTGCTACTAATATTTTGTATCTTAGAACCAACTCTCCTGTTGTGGATAAAACATACCCATAAGGTATCCCACAAACAAGAAAATAATAAAATGTAAAATATTTTTTGTTTGTTTCTCTGTGAGACATCTGCTACTAATATTTTGTATCTTAGAACCAACTCTCCTGTTGTGGATAAAACATACCCATAAGGTATCCCACAAACAAGAAAATAATAAAATGTAAAATATTTTCAATAGTAACATTATAAATCACTTAAACATCGTTGTTCGTTTTGATCATGTTGAAAAATCAAAATATATTTTCAACTTTGACTAATATTCCACAAGTTAACAGAAAGAGGTGGTTAAAGTGTCATTATGGGCAGTGATTATCTTATCGGTTGTGTTTTTCCTACCGCTCGGCCACTGATCTTTGCCTTAGGATACTGAGAGTAATTTGAGCATATTGTGCTTAATGAAATGTACGATTTAAAATGATGAGGATTATAGTGTGTAATGCTATGGCCAAAGTAGGATGCATTAGGGATGACAGTGTGAGATATGATAGCCTGATGGGCATGATTTACGATAAAAAGGTAAAGATGATAAACATGCACGACGTAAACACTTAAACCCTTTTTAAATTATTTTGCATGGATTAAATCAAACCGAATAGAACACATCCCATATTGCGCTGAAATGCAGGTGTCATTGTGTGATGCGTTCCGTCAGGAAATTTCTTATTTTGAAAATGATGAGGACTGAAATAGAGCAGGATGTAACATAGACGAGACTAGCGGGCTGATATTTGGAAAACACTTGTGACAGATATGATGAACGTGATTCGAATACACATATTAAATTGCATAGCGTTTTTTGCATTTTCTAAAGAACATTGTCGTTTTCCCCCTTATTTCTAATTCTCCTTTAATACTCACGTAGTAGTTTGGTCATATTTGCCTTGATGTGGTTAATCCTCTTTCCCATATGAAGGTTTCATTTAAATTCCAAAATGTATTGTAATATATGTAAAATTGGGTTTTCTTAAATTCATTTAAAGGTCATTTCATTTTGTAGTCGTCGTTGTTTACAAATAGCTCTCATGTAATCCAAGTTGTACAAATTAGTTACAATAGTGAAAGTTCAACGTATATACTCTTTAAACTTTATTTTTTAATGAGATACTCTTTTGTAAAAAAATAAACGCTGAGTAGCTGAGATTTTCCCAAATATCATTTAAGCTCAGTATTTTTGTACACTGCTAATGCTATGGTACACATCCATTGTGCTTATTCTGGTTAAAAATATAAAATTCTAAGATATTAAAATCTTTGACACTAGACTTCAACAGACCTTGCTTAATAATAAATGTCAAAATTTCCAACAACATATCAGGTATCAACATAAAGATATACTATATGCAATGTGCCCAGAGATTTGGAATTGTGTGTGGGTTTGAGTTAAGCTGATCAAATAGCATCAGTCTGGTGATATAATATCAAAATATCAAGATGCACAGGATACACACGCATGTACTTACATTTTAGTTAGATATCCACTTTTTTTATTAACACTTAAGTGTATAAGGGGGGTCCATATGGACCCTGGATTTTGTTTTTCGTGCAAAGCGTAAAAACGCAACATAACCCAATAAAGCTGTTTGATGTAATTGTCAAGGTAGGGGTTACGCATGTTTTGGTGCCAAAAAAATCAAGTCGGTTGTGTCGTTTTTGAGATAATTAGCATAAACTGGTAAAATGATGGCGCTGTTCGAATTTAGTTTTGTCCCTAAAAACGGAAACGAAACAACTTTTTTAATGCAATTTTTCAGCAATGTATTTGTAATTATAATCTGCTATTATGAGCCAAATTTCATTGAAAAATTCCTTTAGGAAAACAGATTTCCAAATTTATTTTTGGCGGGAAAATTTTCAGGAAAAATGAAAATTTGACACGAATTAGATATCTGGCCGCCATTTTGAAACGAAATAACGGATTTTTAATTGTTTTGTTTCATATGACTTTAATTGATTTGGTGTATCACTGTGTACAGTTTTGAAGATAAATAATGTACAGAACATTGTTTTTAAAACTTTATGCACTTAAATGTTAAAAACTGAAATTATAACAATCAACCCTTTAAGGCAACTATTATAAATTTATAAATACGACACGAGAAAATTTGCTGTGCTAGATCAAGTTAGATATTTGCTTCTTATTACCGTATAAGACAGGTAATGGTACTGGAACAATCGTTTTGTAACAAATGAATAGTTGTAGGTACTTTCTTTAGGTCAATATTAGAAACATAAAATATTCAGGTCGACTTGAATAATTTTAATTTTAACTCTAGACGTGATCAATAATAGCTAACATATAATATTATGTTCATGTTTAGAAATACAGTTTAATATTTTTCTCAACTCTGACAAATATTTTACAGGTTTAACAATAGAGGTGGTTAGAACGACACCATAGACACTGATCCCCGCCTTGAGATACTGTCAGTATTTCGCGCAAAGTCAAGAATCCTTTTCACTTGACATGTTTACATGCACATACTAGAGTACAGACTTCGTCTTTCAAGTTTTGTCAAGCTTGTTAAGATTGGATTGAATTACAAATTTTGTACACTGGAATAATCAGACATTTTTTAGTAAAAGAAAATGTGAATTTTTCTTTATCGTTATTTACACTATTTATAATACTATAAAGGGCTGAGCGCCACAAGGTCATATCCGAAAACAACAATTCCGAGAACAAAAGATTTCAACACGTGATGGTACTTTCAAATTCAATGATCTAATAAATCAGTTCATCCGGAAAGAACCATCAGGTCTTAATTTTTGTTGTTGTTGTTGTTGTTGTTGTTACACAAATACTACTAAGTAGTGCCCAACCCTCAGTTATATCAAAAATAGCTTTTGTCATATCGTTTTTTTCTTGATTTGGGATTGAAGAATGACTATACTTATTTAAAGTCTTATTATGACCTATGATGTCGTTTGAGAATTCTGGCTGTATGGCTTTTGGTGCTTAGCTACTTCCGCTAAATGGAAGCATTCGCCTATTATGCTTGAGTAAATTTACTATTTAAAATGATGAGGATTACAGTATTTAATGAGGAGAACGAAGTAGGATGCAATAGGGATGACAGTTTGATATTATGATAGCCTGATGGGCATAAACTTCCTCGATGGAAACACTAAATTTCTTATCTAAATTTTAGAGACGATTTTTGTCTTTCACAAGAAATTTAACAGAACACACCATACTGAGATGCATGTCTCTTTTGTGTGATATGTTCTTTGGGAAATTTCCTATTTTGAAAATGATGAGGACTAAAACAGAGCCAGGATGTAACTCAGACGAGCCTAGTGGGCTAAAATGTGGAAAACACTTATGACAGATGACGATATGATAAACGTGATTTGAATACACGTATTTGTTTCTTATTTACGAAATCAGAAGTAATTGTAAATGGTGAATTTAGACATTTATATTGAGCATCAGATATCAAACATTATCCTATAATTGTAAAAGTGACTTGTCATATCGAAAGACGGTATATGTCGCCGTGTCTAGATTTGTTAATTTATTGGAGCATGCACAACATAGCCATTGTTCCCAGTCAATTTAATTTGCAATTGTTCTGCAAATCAAACCTGTTAGTGGGCTGTAAAGACAATGTAAGCAAAACCTGGTTGTGCACAATATTTAAATTTACAAGTAGGTCATTTTATTTATAGCTCTCAGAATTTACATACGCCGTCACTTTAAGGAAACAATGCAAACACTCTTATATTAATTGCAGTTAATACCACACGAGTCTAACAGCCTATATATATATAATTCAGCGATGCGACGGACGAAATTATTTGCTTTACATAACTTCCTTGTATGCTCGGGTCGCGCATTTGCAAGAATCACAGGTGTACATATTGTTGCTTGGAATTACTACTTCAACCTTCTGAATTTCTTTAATAAAATCGACCTATTCATCATTCTGTTTTACTTTAAGCTCGTCAAATAAGACAGAAAGGATTTTACAAGTAGTTCTATCTATATGCTGGGCCTAGTCCTTAGTGATAGACCACTTTCGTATGTCCCATAATGCATCTTAAAAGTTCCGTAAACGCTCAGTTGACCATATTATTACCTTTTGCGCAAATGACGTCATGCGCACATCGTAGTAATATGGTCGTTCGCGCAGAAATGCCCGTATTTGCGTTACTTTCAAGATGCATTATGCGACATACGAAACCGGTCTATTGAAATGTACTGTGGATGCTCCTAACTGTAAGCAAACCTAGCGATGTTTGACTACAAGAAGCCCTTTGGTGCTCTGTAACGACAGTTTTAACAAACAGACTCCAAAGCTATAAGGAGTAATAAAGTCCTTAGTAAAATTGCAATTACTAACTATGACAAA
>JXSR01S008446.1:216456-238878 GCA_000969725.1 Ophiothrix spiculata
AAGTAAGATTGTGAGATATAGTCATCCACGTTTTATCAAGTATTTCCCTAGATAGATTATGGAGTGGTTTGAGTGTTGTAATGGGCACTAGTTTGAGGCAAGTAAGTGCGCATAATTGTTGTTCCGTGATTTTACCATAATCATAGATACATATCTAATTGTCAATGTAGAAAGTTCATTTATTTCACATTTATATTTAGAAACAAATTGAAACAGTTATGGTGATATTAAATCATACCAATTGTAGACAAAATACTTGCTTATAAAAATTGATTTGGACTTTTAACATTCGATTGCAGCTTTAATATAAACAAGTGTGTATTCGTTGACTATTACTTCCCACGCAATATAACTCATTCATGTCCCTGGCATTTACACTAGAAATTTTCAATAAACTTCGTGTAAAATTCATACTTCTGCACCAATAGATATAAGTACAGTCACTTACTCATACATAAACGCATATTGTTGCTCATTCACACCACGAACATTCTAATACCTTGCTTACATTATCATCTATACCGTGTTTACATTACCTTGTCATCTAGATTTTGCATTATATATCAGAGTTATCACCATAGATTTTGTATAATGTAGAGAATATCTATTTTTGATTTTGTAAGTGAAATCTTAATATTTGACAACATCATTTTGATTATGATAATTCATATACGTCATATGAATACATAATTACTAATAATTTTGATTTCACAAGTTGAATACTGATATTTAAGAAGATTAGTTTGTTTAATTAATGCCCGACATCTTAAAATAACTGTGGTATTGATACCTGTACCAAACCTGTTTAGATTAAAACACACTGCTATTACATGTGTGGATTCATTCACATACAAGTGTTTTATAAATAAGATTCTATCTAAGTGCCTGTGTATCAATGAAGTATCATTGAATCCAATCGCTGATAGAAATAGTGCATTCATGATGTGTATGATATTTATAACTTGCCTTGAGCACAGAATTTATGATTTTCGATTTTAAGAAAGCAAGTCAAAGCTACTAAAGGCTTAATATACATTTACTTTGGCATTTTTAAAATCTTCGATTAAAAGTGTGTAACAAATATTTCAAGGTGGCTTCTTATTTAAAACTATGTAATAAGACATATTGAGTTATTTTATTCTTTTTACACTTAATATATGATGTTTAACATACCAAATAGATATTGCTTCCTCATTTAAAACATATGTAATTTTCAGTACATGGAGATCTTTAAAAACAACTTACGCAAGAGCTTTAAATGTATATGACTTTTAAATGCTGTTTGTATCTCGACCAGGGATTTTGATACACTGTTATTGTTTTTCAATGAGTTGTATCTTATTCATTAATCCTTTTCGTTCAGTTTATTGTACTCAAATTTTCTGAAACATCGCTTTCAATGCAAACATACCTTTCTAAGCAATAAAATTGTGTACTACCTTTATATTGACCTCATAATGAAAATTAACTACAAATATTAGCATGTTCCTGCAAACTTCATTTTCTTTGCCTAGGCTACTCGAGAATTAAAGTGACAATGCATATCCAACTGTCTACTTCATTTTGTGCTCTTCGATTAGACTCAATTATTAAAGCGTGATATAAAAAGACCAAATCGGAAGCAATGTGTGTGAATTGACACAAGAGGTACTCTACCTGAGCATAGTCATTCTACATCACGACGGATATTTTGGGTCAAGTTAAAGTGACTGTCTAATGTGCACATCGATGTACCATTCAAAAATGCTGGCGATGATTTAGGTCAATATTTCTGGGTAAGACTCTGATGGCTGTTATATAGACTATACTTCTTTTAGACGATTGCACATGTGAAACAACTACACACAAACAAGAATAAAGTGTCGATAAGGGACATTTCAAACACTTATTATTTGATGAGAAAATTACAAAAGCAAAAGAAGGTCACTATGAACATCAAAACCTAATGGCAAAAAACTCTAAATTATTAGAAACACGAAATCTATAGAAATGTTTAAAATGTAATTTGGCAACAATTGTTTTAGTATGTAGATCAGATCTTATAACTTTAAAATAATAGACACAAATATTTAGTGAACCTTTACTCCTCCCTCTCCCTCACATAGGGAGCCCATACAAACTGTTGGTTTGGATCTGCTATAATTAATATGACAGTTTAGGAAAATCTTTGCATGGCTAAATTTAAAAAAAATTCTTTGAAAGCAAAATACATCCGAATATGTTGATAGGATTATTAGCTTAACCGCTTTCTATAGGTGCATCAAAAATCATATTGCTTCAAGCTACTGACCTATGTTTTCTAGTCATGTTTGCCTCAGGTACAAAATAACACTGTCATTTTTGTAATCAATTTGGTCATTATAATTTCATTCAAAAATTGCTACTTTACACCCGCTGGAACTACAACATGTTTCAAACAGGTTGAAAGGGTGGGTTTTGAGAATTTCCCTTCATTCAAACTAAAATGATGTACATCGCACTGACCATACACAGGTAATTGATTGCATGTGTCATTATATCAACTTCGAATATCGCACATTGTATAGTTTTTGATTAAACTTTTATGAGATATAACTGCATTTTGCAGGTGCATAATAAATAAAATGGATTTTGATGTCAATGACCGTGTCGCAGTTACTTTTGGTGCTTTTATATGATGCAGAAATGCCAAATTTCACCCTTCTCCGTTCTATCATATCCAGAAATAGAAAGAGCATTTATATGAGCTTTCTTCAATTACGTATAATTCCTTTCATTTTGGTAAATATAGCCTAATTCAAACTGCCATTCTGTGTAATGAGTATAACTATTATAAGATGAGATTTTTCTATTTGGATTTATGAACAATTATTATTCAATGCAGGTGATTTGACACTGCAATCATATGTTACCAAAGCAAAATAGTAAAGAAACATAAGTGTGCAATAAAATGATGGTAAAGAATTGTAATGCATTCGATCACAAATCATTAATCATAATAAATAGAGAATGCAAAGGCAATAATTCTGGCACATTTTGACAAAAAAAAATGTTGTCATAGCAATATATATAATATTTTGGCAAAAGTGTCTGTATTTCTTGTGATGCATAAGCATATTTAACGCTACATCTCACACAGTACGTTGCAATGGTTTCCGCATCTACAATAGATATCTTATTAAATTCTTGATGAACAATGATCGATAGTACTTCAGGTTAAAAAATTTGATTTTATGTCATCTCTGATAGCATCTTGTGATATTATTACAACATTGATGAGGTCTTCTCTACAACCGTAGGTAGAATCAGCTATTTCAACAAGACAGAGATGTAATCATCTACATTTTCTCAAGTATTTCCTAGGATAGATTAAAGTGGTTTGAGTGACGTAATGAACACTATCTTAAGGCAGGTATTTGTGATTGTGGTAACGATTGGTATCCAAGATTTTCTCATCAATAATAAATATGAAAATTGTTCTAGAAATAAACTCAAACAAATTGTATTGATATTATGAGGGACTATACCTGATTTGCACCATCTTTAATGGACATTATTAAATTCTTAATCAATGATGATATACAATACTGCAGGTTCAACAAATTGAATACCCCAGAATACGAAAACCCCAACTCCAATAGCTCCCATCTGTTAAGTTCTGTAAAATGCATACAAATCTCTGAAAATGCTTTCAAATCACCAAAAAGCATTTCCATATCTATATCCCAATCACAGTGTCACATTTGACCTTGTAGTTGGCTTTCTTGACATTGTTACATTATTCTTCTAGTATATAGTTGCAGAGGGGAGCTCATGGAGTTGAGGTTTTCTTGTAATGACTGTTTAAGTATAGCAACTATAATGTACTATAACAATTATCTAATAATGTCTAAAACAGTCAACTACAAAGTCAAATATAACACTATGATTAGGAAATTGACATGGAAACGCTATTTTAGTGATGTGAAAGCATAGATTTGTATGCATTTATATTTTATAGTATAATATAATTAACAGAAGGTAGCTATTGGAGTTGGGGTTTTCTTACTCTTGCGTATGCAATTGACTTTCTGTCACTTTCAAGGTCACCTCTGGTAGCATCTTATGTATGACATTAATAAGGTGTTCTCAATGAACCAAAGAAGATATGTTTATTTTAATAAAATTGTAATAAGGGAGATGTAATTGTCAACGTTTTATCAAGTATTTCCCGAGATTAAGGAGTTATTTGAGTGCTGTAAATGAGCTCAGTTTTGCTCCTCCCTCCCTCACATAGGGAGCCCATACAAATTGTTGGTTTGGATCTGCTATAATTAATATGACAGTTTAGGGAAATCTTTGCATGGCTAAATTTAAAAAAAAATTCTTTGAAATCAAATACATCCGAATATGTTGATAGGATTATTAGGGGCGGACCATTGGATTTCCAGGGGGGGGGGGGAGCAGGAAGTTTTTGGGGAAAAAAAATCCCCCTCCATAGGCAGAAGAAAAAAAAATCACCCCTGAACATGGAATAGGGGAAAAAAACAGTAATTTCTAAGGAAAAAAATTCGCCCCCGAACGGGACGCGAAAAAAAAATTCAACCCCGAACCCAACTTCCTGCTCCCCCCCCCCCTTGGAAATCTAATGGTGCGTCCCTTAGCTTAACTGGTTTCTACAGGTGCATCAAAAATCACATTGCTTCAAGCTACTGACCTATGTTTTCTAGTTATGTTTGCCTCAGGTACAAAATAACACTGTCATTTTTGTAATCAATTTGGTCATTAAAATTCATAAAAATTGCTACTTTACACCCGCTGTAACTACAACATGTTTCCAACAAGTTGAAAGGATGGGTTTTGAGAATTTCCCTTCATTCCAACTAAAATGATATACATCGCACTGACCATAGGTAATTGATTGCATGTGTCATTATATCAACTTCGAATATCGCACATTGTAATAGTTTTTGATTAAACTTTTATGAGATATAACTGCATTTTGCAGGTGCATAATAAATAAAATGGTTTTGATGTCAATGACCGTGTCGCAGTTACATTTGGTGCCTTTATATGATGCAGAAATGCCAAATTTCACCCTTCTCCGTTCTATCATATCCAGACATACACTGTTAGAACGTTGGGCAAATAATTTACCCAACGTTGGTTCAACTATGAACAACCCAACTTCTGGGTAAATAATTACCAACGTTGCGTACAATGTTGGCTAATTACCTAACTGTTGGGTAAAAGTTTTAGCTAATTACCCAAATATTGGGTAAAATTTCATCAACAGTTGGTTAATATTATTTACCCAACAATTGGGTTGTTCATAGTTTAACCAACGCTAAAAAATTGCCCAACAGTATAACAGTGTAGAAAGAGCATTTATATGAGCTTTCTTCAATTGCGTATAATTCCTTTCATATGGGTAAATATAGCCTAATTCAAACTGCCATTTCTGTGTAATATATAGATGATATTTTTCTATTTGGATTTATGACCAATTATTATTCAATGCAGGTGATTTGACACTGCAATCATATGTATGATGTTACCAAAGTAAAATGGTAAAGAAACATAAGTGTGCAATAAAATGATGGTAAAGAATTGTAATGCCTTCGATCACAAATCATTAAACATAAAGAATAGAGAATGTGAAGGCAATAATTCTGGCACATTATGACAAAAAGTCTGTTGTCATAGCAATATTTGGAAAAGTGTCTGTATTTCTTGTGATGCATAAGTATATTTAACGATACAGCTCAATGTACGTTACAATGGTTTCTGCATCTACAATAGACATCTTATTAAATTCTTGTTCAAAGATGATCGATAATACTACATGTTTAACAAATTGATTTTATGTCATCTCTGATAGCATCTTGTGATATTATTACAACACCGATGAGGTCTTCTCTACAAACCTAAGTAGAATCTGCTATTTCAACAAGACGGAGATGTAATCATCTAAATTTTCTCAAGTATTTCCTTGAATAGATCATAGAGTAGTTTGAGTGATGTAATAAACACTATTTTAACGAAGGTAATTGTGATTGTGGTAACAATTTTTATCCAAGATTTTCTCATCAATAATGAATATAAAAATTGTTTTTTTCTAGAAATAAACTCAAACAAATTTGGGTGATATTATTTGAGGGACTACCGTATACCTGATTTGTACCATCTTTAATGGACATTAATATTAAATCCTTAATGAATTATGATAGACATTACTACAGGTTCAACAAATGGATTTTCTGTCACCTTCAAGGTCACCTCGGATAACATCTTGTGATACTACTAATATAAATGTGACCGTCCATCCCAACAGAGCAGTAAATGCAGCCTCTTGCCATTTTGATTTTTTTAAATATTTGCAAAGACCATGTTATAAGGATTAAAATGACACCTTAATGAACTTAACTCGAATTCCAGAAGTCAAGTTATGGCCCGTCAAAGATTGTCAGGGAGTAAAATGTATAACTGAGATAAACGTGTTCAAAGATCAGTAAGCCCTATATTTTCTGTTGATTTTTCTCTAAATACACAGATATATTTCATATTCGGATTATTTTCTTGAAATGAAACTTTGCAAGTGCTTTGAAGTAAGCACAAGAATTGTGAATATGTCAATAAATCAATTTCGGCAAATTACGACCTTGACATGTATTCTCACCTGTGGCGCAAAATTGAGTTTGCTGCTTTTACGGCTCCTTTGAGATGGACGGTCACAAACAACATTAATAAGGTGTTCTTCGTGTTTATAATAATAAGATTGTAATAAGAGAGATGCAATTGTCAACGTTTTATCAAGTATTTCCCGAGATTAAGGAGTTATTTGAGTGCAGTAAATGAGCTCTATTTTAAGGCAGGTGTGTGCAATAATTGTTGTTCATAATTTATAATTGTTAATGTAAAAGTGTTTATTTCTAGAATCTAAATCACACAAATATGGGTGATATTGTTGAGGGACTATACTTAAATTACCATATTAATGGACATTATTAAAATCTTGATCAAAGATTATCGATAATACCTCAGATTCAACAAATTGATTTTCTGTCACCTCCAAAAGGTCATCTTTGATAGCATCGTGTGATATTGATGAGGCGTTTTCCACAAACCAAGGTAGATGTGTTAATTTTAAGAGACTGAGAGATGTAATCATCTGCGTTTTAACACTTGACTATTCCCTAGATAGATTACAATACGAATCGCAGACCGTATTGAACATGTTTTGAGATAATCAAATACTGTTAATACTTTTATAATTATTGCACTATGATTTTACCATCATAGAAAATATTAAACATGCAAGAAAATGTATTTGTATCGAAACAAATTAAGCGAGAAAAGATTATGGGGATACTAAATTTTAATTAACAATACAATATCCCATCGTAAATAAAATCCTTTAAAAACACTTGAATTTTGCCATACATTTCTAAATTTGATTTTCCTTGAAAACATTTTTGAGTATATTTTTGAGCAAAATGACCTATACAGAACGCAAAAAAAATTATCCGTTCCCTCAAATTTATTACTCAGATACGACATATATAATTACTTGAAACTACTGGTATAAGAAGCATTTTTCCTCACTTCCCACGCATTATTAATTATTCATTCATTTACATTACTTTGATACCTTAACCAAAAAAATCCCGAATTCCAATTAAGTATTGCAGTTATCAACAAGGACAATACACTTTAGATTATATGATTTAAAAGAAGAAAAGTTAATTTGATACCCAGGGGGGTAACTGATATTGGTTTCCGGGTAACCACCCGAGTTCCGCAGGTTCCGAAGGTGACCCTATGTGAGACCAAAAATTAGCAAAAAAGGATGAAATTATACCCTATCTGAGACCATAAATCTACCTTATCTGTTCGAATGGGCACCCTATCCGGGACCATGCCTGTTCAAATGAATACCCTATCTGAGACTGTGATGAAATAATTATTACAAGAAATCATAGGTAAAACGTAACTGTACACCATTTGAACACTCTTAAGGAGTGTGTCTAGGTATTTGAAGCAATTTAAGGCACCATTATCATTAATTCAACCATTTCTTCATAGTCTGATACCTTATCAGAAACTAAAAGGCCAAATTTGATACCCTATGTGAGACCTTCAGAGTACCAAGTCGATTTTGATACCCTATATTGCAAGTCTCGAGACCTGTCCAGGTCTCGCTTTTTTGGTAACGCGGGTGGTTTCCCGGTCAAAATACCCAGTTACCCCCCCCCCCCCGGGATTTGATATTTTCGATATTAAAAATGAGATTTAAAAAATGTACCATTTGATACCGGCGTTGAATAGATAATAGTGCTCCACTTTAATGATACTGTCAGTATGAATTCACTCACATACAAGTGATTTATAAATAAGAATCTATCTAAGTGCCTGTGTATCAGTGAAGTATCATTGAATTCAATCGCTGATAGAAATAGTGCATTCATGATGTGTATGCTATCTATAACTTGCCTTGAGCACAGAATTTATGATTTTTGATTGCGTTTTAAGGAAGCAAGTCAAAGTTATTATGTACAGTTTTATCTTATCACATTTGTATATTTTGATTTTAAAAATCCAGTAAATAACGGTTTTGGTTGTTTTTTTCCTTTGGTCGTTCTCCGTCTGATAAAAAAAATCGCCTGAAAGAAGCATTTATTTAGAATGACATTCTTGGCTGACTCAAGATACCTAGTATAGTAAGGTCATGCCCCATGTCTGCTTCATTTTGTACTCCTCAATATGACTCAATTAAAGCGTGATATAAAAAGACCAAATCGGAAGCAATATTGGAATTGAAACCAGAGAAATGCTACCTGAACACAGCGACTCTACGTCGGGTATTATGGGGTCTTATTGGAGTTAAACATGTTTCTGGCCAAGACTATAATAACTGTAGAAGAAATTGCTATTAGAAGAAAGATAACATATTCAATTATACGTGGAAAGATATCTTGTGTATCAAAGAGGAAGAATTATGTGTCTGTAAGGAACATTTCGAACACTTTAATATAAACCAATCTGGTATCATCACACATTTGATGTGCCTAGCAAATATTGTTTTATCCACTTAATATTTTGTTAAATATATAATAATGTTTTATATCTTTAAAATGTTTGGACTTCCACTTTTCAGAAGATCGCTATGAACCTAAAAAACCAACAACAAATCATTGCGTATCAAATGTAAGTTACGGAAAAATCTTTTTATTTCAATGGTATCCAACTATGGAACTCACTACCGCATATGTTTCAATAACAACAATGCTAGGACATTTTGAAAAAGGGGGTAAAGCATCACCTTTTAAAAGAGCTTTCTTAATCAGAACGTGCAATTTGTATTTCATCCTAGTATCGGGCTGGTCCTGATTTCATGTTTAGGTGTTTATAATGATGATTTTGTATTTTTATGAAAACTTTTATAGTCCATATGCTGTAGGCCCATTATATTGTGCGAATTTTCAGATGATATAATATGTTATTATTAGGCTTGTTTAAGGACCACAGTGGAAATAAGTGTTAAATCTTATTGCATACTTTTTTGTGTTTTAATCCTTGGATGTATGTTTTCCTAAATAAAATGAAATGAAATATCATACGTAGTCCTGATATATTAACAGATCTTGTGGGGTTGGAAACTTGCTACAATTAATACCTATGATAGTGTGGGAAATCTGTGCATAGCTGAACTTCCTTAAAAAAGCAAAACATCCGAATATGTTGACCGGATTATTAACTTAACCGGTTTCTGCAGGTGCATAAGAAATCAAATTACCTCTGGCTGCAGTAAGTCTATTTTCTTCTTCGATGTTTGCTTTGAAAAAAATATCACTATCACTTTTCAATAGATTTTGACATTAAAACTCAGACAGAATTGTAATTTTACATCTGGTGTAACTACAGAATGTTTGTCAAAGTCAAAAGCAGTATGGCCGTTAAACCTGCGGTTGAGTTTGAGTTCTTCCTTAATTCCAACTAAAACGATAAGATAAACATTGCACTGAAAATATCACTTTCACTTAAATTTTAATAGTGCATGTGTCTTCAAGAATATCATTATCAACTTTCTCATGTCGCCTGTTGTTTTTGATGAAACATTTATGACCTATTTATTTTGCATGTGCACAAAAAAGCAGCACAGTTTTGATGCCAACGACTCCATCACAGTTGCTTTGGTGCCTTTATGTGATGAGAAAATGTCCAAGTTCGCTTTGTCATTCTATCATATCTTTAATATTAACAATCATAAATGACTAGTTCCTGACATGGAATACAGATGAGGTGTGAATCTTCTTTGATTGATTGTGCCACATTACAGAGCTTTAAGGACAGGGCTTATGAACGTACTATGTTTTGTGAAAGCATTTAATACGTATACAACACTTAGCACTGACATTTAAGTTTATTAATTTTACTATTGATTGACTAATTTGAGGAATCAATGAGGAGGAAATGATATCAAACCATACAAAACAAATGGTAATTGAAGAAACTAATTTCTTATATGGAAAAGAAATACGTAAAACATCAGCTGATTGTGCAGGTAATAATTGGCCTGGAGTATTATCAAACGAAGAGCCATAGAGAGCTCAACCGTTTTATATAAATAGCGTAATACCGGTTTGTTAAATGTTTTTACGATAACTGCTTTTTGCAAGTGCATCAAAATCTTACTGCTGGAAGCCAGTGTATGTGCCTTTGTTTTACTAATTAGTTAGAGATTGCACTTCATGCAACAAATGTTGCCCTGAATAATAATACAAGTATTGTCATTGGAATCAGGAATACAATTACGGAATTCTAAAGAGTGAAGAAATGACAAAAAAAAAAAAAACGTGAAGAAAGAGAAAGCTTTTATCTCCTGTCACTGCCTGTCATATACATAGGAGTATTTTTATTGGAATTAAAGACTAAAAAGCAGAATCAGATTTCTCCGATCCGAATATAAAATCTCATCGAGATTGCTTTTTTACAACAAAATTGAGATGGAAACCAATGAGTTTACAGAAAATTGACAGTGTGCAAAATTGGTATTTTGCACAGCTATCAAATAAGCTTATGTGATCCTTCTAGCGCTGTGTGTTCTGATACTGCCCAAATAGGAGACTTAGATATAAGTTTGGGTTTCTAAAACAAAAACCCTGTACCGCAAAAATGCGAAATGTTTATATAGTTTCATATATACTCTGAGAACCTGACACATTTAAGGTTTGAGAACGACATGTTGCTTGTAAGCTACGATCCTCAAGACCTGCAGTCTATGATCCGCAAGTTGAGCAGATGAAGCAAAAAGTCCGGACTCAACATAAACATCAAGACGGTTATTAGACAAAGTTGTGCTATGCAAAAAGCTACAAGGCCATTAAATCACGGTATATAGCAATACAATATTGAAAATGTGGATAGCTATATTTATCTAGGATAAATCATATTCCAGTAAAAGTAACAAGACGAAAACAAATAGCTTGGTAAATTTAGGAAACTATGGAACGTTTTCCGATATGAACATCTCCCATTGTCACCCAACTTAACACTCAAATCGTCAACCAAAGCATAGTTCCAATATAAAAGTTTTACGGGCGGCGTAAGACTTACACACTTCGATGAAAAGTCATTTTTTATGATATAAAAATAGAGAAAATAAAGAGAATAATTATGGCACAATTCTTTAAATTATGATAAAAAATCTGTTGTCATGTATAAGAACAGAATAGTTAAAAAGAAAATCATTAACTCAATGCAGACGACAATTGTTCGCACCATTAAACTGATACGGTTAACACTCATTAGCCAGGGAATGGATTATTTCCATTCATTAGAGAAATTGCTTTTGAAATATATAGCCTGCCCTTTATTACCTTTTCTGATCAAACCTTTTCGAATGATATTTGACATTACTGCTTTAGCAGTGTTGCTGTTCTATTTGAGACTTTGTAATTCTGAATATTGAAGAGATTTTCATCAAATCACTCCTTTTAGGTTATAGCTTAATAAAAGACAAATTGTCAATAAAAATGTCATGTATAGAATCTGAGAAACAGAATCTATGTTCTCTATGCTTATACTAAGTACAGAATAATTATTCTTTTATACAGAAATGTTCCAGAAGTTTACAAACGTGATAATCTGTTTATCTATAATAAATTTGTCTTGTTTGAATATCTATGTTCTTGATTACACACAATCTAACTCAGACCAATGCAGCTTTTTCTAGAATATTAATGTGAATCTTAAAATTAAAGTATCAATGGAAGTCCAACTATGTAACAGATAACCCCAGTTGCGCATCTCTTGACGTAAGTACTAAACAACACTGAAATTCAATTCGAATATAAAATATATAACTAAGAGAAATTTAAATGCAAAGCCGAATAGAAATCGTGCACTTGAGTGGAGGAGGATTTGGAAGAGATGTAAAATTGGAACTATACACGACTTTGTTACCGGATAATAATGATGATAATGGAGTATTACTTAAAAAAACATACGCAATCGCAAACACTGCAATATATGCTAAAAGCTGTAAACGATACAGGGATTCGACGAGTCTTGCGATACAAAATTAGCTGTTTATTTTAGTGTAAATGGTACATATTAATCACTTATAAAAAGTACTATCATTTGCAAATTGCAAGTAAATTCTTGATGCGACGGGAAAGGTCAGCTACCGTATATTTGCAATTACAAATAATTGTTCACGCCACTTGTTAAAGCTCCTCGAAAACATTTAGTACCTGTCTATGCAACAAAAAAGTTACGATATAATTCAAGGGTTGAGCACCACAAGGCCGTATGTGCATATCAACAATGTCTTGAACAGAACCTCAAGACCTGATGTAATATGCATCTTAATAATCTAATAAACATAAATGTAATACTAGTATTCTAATAACAAAATCAAATGATTCGCCTACTTGTGTATTTACTGTCTTGTGTATCATTCATCTAGAAAGAGGCACCAGGTCTTTGTTAGTTCTCGAGATTATTGATATTCGGATACGACCTTGAGGCTCTCAACTTAGAAAAGTTCTGGGATATATTGAAATATTACTGAAACATTAGACATAATAGATGTACTACAGTTTAGTTGAAAAAAAGAACACAATAACAAACTTAAAATCCTTGTTTCGATTGAACACATTCGTATATACTTGAACACATTCCGACATGAAAGCAAACATTTGTGGTAAAATCTGAATTGAATTATTCTGATTCCGATTCTTTGTGTGGTGATCATTTTGATCACGGTTGAAATCAAGAAAGCGTGATCCAGTTGTCTGGGTGATAATCGGGTGACACGTATACTGAGTTGAAATACCTATGCTACATTTGAATTACCCGCCTGTGAAGATATGGACATCGCATTGCATAACAATTTCTATTGTGTGGATATTTGAATTCACAAATGATATTTAATGTACCTAAAATTATTATAAATCATTATAATGACATTTGAAAATGCAATGTTTACATTTGGTCTATTTATTTATTTATTTATTTATTTATTCAACAACAGATAAAACAAAAACAAACAAATTTAAATTTGAAATATTGGTTTACAAAGAAATATATATAATTTAAAACATCTTCATTTCCCAAAGACTATTAAGACGATGAAATTTATTCTTGTCTAATTGAATTACATACATTTAAAAGTGTTGATGTGAAAAGGCAACAGAAAATGAAATTGAACACGTAATCAGCCATAGTTAATATCGTGACGCAGACAATTGCATTATATGTTGTTTGATTATTCTCATGTTACTCGTTTTTTAAATGTATATCGGAAGTGTTAGAGTGAGTTAGTTGTTGCACCCCGCGATCAAATACTTTTGCTTGAAGCATTAACATACACTCTTAGAAGGCCGGGATCAAATATACGAGTAGTTTTCGGGATCATTTTATTTTGATCCTTTAAGGATCACTTTTGATCCTTTAAGGATCACTTTTGATCCTTTTGCGGATCAATATATACAAATGGATCAAATTCACAAGGATCCTTTTTTATCCTTTTTTAGGATCATTTTATTTTTATCCTTTTTGATTACAATATCAAAGTTTTGATCCGTATTTCTGGTTTACTTTGATACGGAAAGGATGAGCTCATATTTGATACCGC
Source organism: Ophiothrix spiculata (assembly GCA_000969725.1). Lineage (NCBI taxonomy): Eukaryota > Metazoa > Echinodermata > Ophiuroidea > Amphilepidida > Ophiotrichidae > Ophiothrix > Ophiothrix spiculata. The sequence continues at coordinate 230,555 of JXSR01S008446.1, forward strand.
GTTTGGATCCAACGTATCTTTTGTTTCATATTTGAGTACAACCCAATATCCACTACACAGCGGGGAATGTATACAATGGTGTAACATATATAAATACGTTGATATCATCACACAGTCCGGCGTGGTCGAGTGGTTAGAGCGAAGGTCTCGTAATTACCAGCAGGTATGAGTGCGGCGTGGGTTCAAACCCTGCTAGCGTCACTTCAGTGTGATGTTTTTTGCAGGTCTTTTTTATAAGAAATATTTGATCCTTTTTCGGATCAAAAATGGTGATCCTTTTTTTGGGATCACTTTGATCCTTAAAGGATAAGCTCATATTTGATACCTAAAAAGGATCAAAATTGATCCTATATTTGATACTTTCTTTCTAAGAGTGTACTACCTAATTACACAAATATATCACTCTATATACTACAAGCATTGCGTATTACGTCTGCGCCAAAAAGGAAGAGTAAAACAGAATGTTTCAAATCATCATTCAAACAAAGTCCTAGCTATAAGCGCGATAGTTAATCAAAGGCAATTCTGATCATTCTCTCAAACATTGTTGCAGTCATCAAAAATGGATATGTTCCTTGTTTTGCAAGTTTCAAAACATCGATGCTGAAATATACAACGGAGAAGTTGTTTTGAAAAATACTGAATTAACATCTTTTATATAAAGCAGCACTAGAGGATACACTGCAAAAAAGTTGGGCAAATATTTATCCCTACCAACTGTTGGGCAAAATAAAAAAGCACCGTAGAAACTTTGCCAACATTTTGTATAGATTTTACCCCACAGATGGATGATGGACTTGTGTTTCTGCTCAAATAGTTTTGCCAAACATTAGGGCAGGGATGTGTGCCCAACAGAGTTATATGTGTTTTGCCCAACGTTGGGAGGGATGCATACTTCATCAACGTTGGGCGAAATCACCCCCAAATCGCCCAACTTTTTTTTTCAGTGTACGATTTCATCGACGTGGATAAAAGATACCCAGCATAATAGTACTCATAATGCATCAACTGTATCATATAAATCATATCATCTACCATATCCGGCACATAAGCTTACATATTACATCTGCACCAATAGCCATTTGTACAAATACATTTCAGGAAGAATTAAACAGAATATTTGATGTCATAAATCAAACTTAGTCCTCGCTACAAGCGCGCTAATGCAATGGAGACGTTGTTTTGAAAAATATCGAATTAACATCTTTTCTATAAAGCAGCACCAGAGGATACGATTTCATTGACCTGAATAAAAGATAGTCAGCTTAGTGCTTTAATTCTATCATAATTATATAATACATCAACTAATGTACCTAAACCCATCACATAAGCTAACAAATTACGTCTGCCATTTATATAAACACATTTCAAAGAGAATAGAAAAACTATTTTATGTCATAAATCTAACATGGTCCCTACTACAAACGAGCATCTTGATCAAAGGCAAGCCTGAAAATTCTCTCAAACGTTGTGGCAATCATAAGAAACGAAAATGTCTTGGAATTGACCATTGTGTCCTGGCCTATAAACGATGAAGAAATCATTATATATAGGGGCAAAGTTAACTATGGGACTAAGAGGTATATATCAAAGAAACTTTAAACGTGCTTTAAAGACAGTAAATATAAATATTTAACTACTCTAATTAGGATATGGTTTTCTACCAACTAAAAGACATGGTGTATTAAGCATTGGAACCATCGTCCCGAGTCAGTGTATTCCTTCAATTCCAATATCGCATATTGAGCACAGGTCATTTACTCCTTGTTAAGCATGTTAAGATCCTTGTATTTTAACTCCCTCTTTAATATCATGCTTATCGCAAACTTTTGTTTTTTATAAAATTTAACCGCATTTTACAGGTGCACATCAACTCCTTTTTATTATGCTTATCGCACATTGTACTGGTTTTTTTTGCTTTCTAGATTTAGCCGCATTTTGCAGGTGCACAAGAATAAATAACTTTGTCATCATGATCATACTAAAGTCAGGTGCTTCCATGTCATGTAAAATGTCAAAGCCTGCTTCTCCGCTAACGTTCTTCGTCACAGTCATAAAGTCCTAAATGGCTGATTCATGGCATAAAATACACACTGATTCTGAAGTGATGTTGATTGAAGTTTGACATAAAACAAAGATGATTACTAACTAAACAAACCGTCGATTCGTTAATGAAATCAGATATGAAAGACTCAATGACTGTGCATGCATGCAATTATTACTATTAGTCTTATGTATCTCTGCATTGTCAAATGACGATATTGTCTCAAACCTATGCTTTATGATTCCATGTTTGAAATATCTCTTTTTTGAGAAAAAGGTAAAGATAATTCTTGAAATGAGGCTTTGAGTGTCCTATACTTTGTGCGGCTTGAGAGTTATATAACTGATATCTTAAAACTCTCCTTCAAAAACTATTACATCTCATCAATAAGCAATGCTACCTAACAACAAACCTTATTTTATGAACGTTGATTCTAACAACGAACACATATTGAATCCTATATAACACATCTTTTTCTAACATAGCACAGTATATTATTATAACGTCGAAATGTTTGCTTCTTCAGGTGTATCACAAAGCAAATAACCTTGGGTACTCTTGAGCTTCTATACTGAATTATGAATGGAATACTGCAATCATCCTGTTCTCATGTTTGGAGTCAGAATAGCAATGAACATGATGAATGAAAGTTGATTTACCCTATTTTGTTTAAAGAAAGTGAATTTAATACAGTATTTCAGCCGATCTGAGCTATTCAAAATTGATGATTTGAATTTCATTCAACCACACGAGTTTAAAGAAAATCTTCTATTTATAAGGTTGAAAGGATAAGAGAACAAATATTTTCATAAAGCATTGCAAAAACGAAAAATATGCTACAATTTAAAAGAGAACTCTCGTAATTTCAAATAAAGCTCGATTTTATGGCACATTCAAATCAAGAAATTGGAAATACAAATGGTAAAGAACAAATGGTTTGAACCTTGAAAAAAAATCTGTTTCGGCAATGTGTTTCTAATTTCAAAGTTCCATTTCAGTACATCGATTTATTATTCAATATGTATTTTCCATTTTGATTTTATAAAAACGTTATTGCATGTGCTATTCCGATTGATGTGTATTATTGTCATCCATGTTACATAGATATATAGTTCGCGCAAATAGAAAGATACAATAAAGATAATGATAAAGAATGATAATGACTTACATGCCTTTGATGACAAGTCATTCATCATAATAAATGGAAAATAAAAAGGGATTAATTCTGGCACATTTTAGCAAATTATGACAAACGTCTGTTGTCATGGCAATGTAAGAACAGTATAGTACAAGCAAACCATTAACTCAATGCAGACGAATTTTTTTTCGCGCCATCAAGTTGATACCGTTAACACTCATTTGCCACGGAATGGATAATTTCCCTTCATTAGAGAAATTGCCCTCGAAATACTTGCCCTTCTTCTAACTTTACTGAGCAAATCTTTTAAGACCATTTTGACATCGCTACCTAGATATTTCCTATACCATTGAAGACAGTACTTGATAATTTCATCATTGTAGATCGCTGTTGAATTTGGGACTTGCTTTCTTTGATTCAAACAACATTGTAACTCAAGTCTAACATACAATATATAACCCAGAGAGATGTTAATGCAAATCTTTTTTTGAATTAAGGATATGGTAGGGATGTAGAATTACATCCTACATATAACTGTATATGTTTGCAAAATTAGCAAATATACCATTAAAAAGCATGGAATACTGAGAGCAAGCAAAAAAACATGAATGCCCAATTTTGATGACATGGTGGAATATCATAATTTGCAAGCTAACATACAGGTGCTTGTTTACATGGAAATCATACACTGTATATGTTTGCAAAATTAGCAAAACTAGCAGCTTACTTAGTTTCAGCGATACAGACTTACACTAATCACCATTTTCTTATAAATTGAAAGTAAACTAGTGACGCAACAGAAAAGGTCAATGTGTCCTCTTCAACTACACTTGAAATAACTCATGGGAACTACTCTTTTGCGTGCATTCTTGTTTTTTTAATACACTCTGAGAAATAAAGCTTATAAATAGACCTTTCTGTCCTCTCAGAGGGACCTTCCCTCTTGAACCCCTAAAATGATTCTTTGTTCTGCCGGGACTATTTTTGATTCTTTAAAGACCTGTAAGGGACAACTTTATAATCCTTTAAGAATTTTTATTTTTCAGAGTGTTCATGATTCCACAACCATTCCTAATCCTAATTGTTTACAATAGTGGATCCAGAACTGGTTGTTCACGTTGTTTTATGGTGTTGGTGTTGGGGGGGGGGGCTGGAAGAGTGTTTATACCCCAAAAATTAACATAATGAACATAATGTGTACTTGGATTTTAACAACAACTAACATTTAGTGAAACAACTATACCATATTTCACGTTTACAAACAAGAGCGAGAGAAAAAGAGAGAGAGAGAGAGAGAGAGACCTGAACATCTTGATGTCATCAATATCAAATTTGATATTGTAAAAAACAAAATGCTTGCAATGCTGACATCTTGTTTCGATTGAACCATGAAGATCTAAAAGCATTTTTATTTCAAACTTTACATGTTACATGCAAGTTAACAGGAAAGTGTAAATGAAAAATGTTAACAAAATTATTGAACTATTTTGAATAATAGGTAAATTTAAACAAATATAGATTTTAATGTCTCAAAGATAATCTTTAAGATGACGTTATTCGTAACTATTTTTTCTTATATTATATTGTAAATACATATGTGACATTTGAGCGATAAAATAATACCGTGTTTGTGAAAACTGTGAAGTGTAGGTTTTGAAGTTATGATAAAAAGTGACAATATTCTTTTTATCATTTTCTTTATACTTTGCAAGTTTAATTTGCCCGTTTATCCAAATTTGCACGACCGACATCCTGTACCTTTTGATGTAACGCGTCACATATATCATAGCAAGAGTGATGTACAAGAAGCGAGATTAAACACGATACAAGCAAGCAGAGGGTAGGACGTGACGTCATCAGATTTGGAAACTCCCATTCAAAAAGCTTGAATTTTAACTAACGCTCAAAAATTTCATTTTATGCCCTTACTTAGTGTATAAACATATGCAGATTTCAAAACCGTTGGGGTTGGAACATCGACCTCAGAAAACTAAACAGATATTCTGATTATTTTAAAGAACTATTTTTCTTTTTATTTACGCATTGAAATATACGGGCGATACCACGGATGAATACCGATCAAATCTAAGTAAACAGTCAGGTAAACATGCAAATTATTGCGCGTCTACCGTCGTCTGCAAGCAGCAATAATGTACATGTACATAACAAATAAGATACATGAGAACAATCAAAACATAATGCAATGGATTACGTCATAATTTATTGGGTATATTAGAAACCGGAAAAAGTGAAGTTGTTACGCTTCTTGCTTCTTCTCTTAGTTTTGCTGGGAGCAGAAAAATACTACCTAATGTACTCAAATCCATCACATAAATCTACTTCGTCTGCACTAAGCGCCATTTGTAAAAATACACTTCAGGGAGAATAAAACAGAATGTTTTATGTCATAAATCAATCATAGTTCTACAAGCACGCTTCATTATATCTTCACTTGTTAATCTCCCTAAACATTTTACAGTAATATAAAAAGAAAAATAACTTATATAAGGTTACAGATTAAGAAAAAGGAATATTACTCATAGCTTTTTGATTCACTTGTAATCAAAGGGATGTTGCTTTTGGAAGTTTCAAAATTGAACCGTTTTAGGATTGGCAATATATTTATTCCTTTAAGACACAAAATGACTGCTGATATATACAGTGGAAAGTTGTTTCAATGATACTGAATCAACGTCTTTCCTAAAGAGCAATTTGAGAAGTTACGATTTATTTCACCTGAATTAAAGATAGTCAGCACAGTGCATCAATTTTAATATTGATGTAAAGTATAAATTTAACACATCGCTTAATTGGACACATCATTTTTCCTTTTCATTACCAAGTGTTTGATATAAGAAAATCAAATCGCCTGTGACAGTAATTGTCATATAAGTCAACAGTATAAGATGGGTTCTTACCCACGGGACAAAGTTCATAAATGGAAATTACCCATAAGGGCAAAGTCCACATTGGGACTCTGTGTGAGTTTGGGCACCTGACGTATTATTATCTTATCTTATTTCAGACTCGTTCTACAAATTCCAAATTACTTAATAAAACCGAACAAGACTAATGTTATTAAAACAACGAATTCAATTTTAGATAGAATAAATTTCGATTCGTACAAGCAAAATTTATGAAATAGAGTCTGTCCTTATATTTATAATTTTATTTATAAACAAATGTGTATTACACTAGTAATAGACAACAGTAACCTGTTATTGTAGACAAACATATGCCTGGCTTGTTGATAGCTGTTGATGGTATTCGAAACATGACATTTACGTGTCCCATTTGCAGTTTAATAATGATGTTCAACCCAATTTTCTCACATCTGCATCTTGGATTTTATGAGAGGGTGCATGTTTAGGAAGCATTTTACGTGCTTTGAACACAGTAAACACAATACACCGATTTAACCTAATTAGGATAATGAAAAATACGATATGACACTTTATACATTAACAGCTCATAGAGAGCTCTGATGTGTAAAGATTCGGAATGCTGATTTGATTTAGAGTACGATGAGTGTATTCTCATCACCTTTATCATAGAAGAGAACATAACATTCTCACGCAATTTCATTTTTCAGAGGATATTATTGGCTATACTATGTAACTTTATATCAGTTGTTTTATCGTGTGCAATGTTTGATGATACATTGATATGTCATTTCGTCCTAATGTAATTTTTGTGTGTCTTGATTTTCCTTAAACTCCAACTAGAGATAAAATACCACGCACAATGAGCACGTTTTGTTCACTCTTTATGAAGATTCATGTATTTTTAACTATAAATTCTTGGCTGTATTTCCTAAAACACGTTTGGTAAGACAATATTTTGGTTTAGACAGGATTTATTAACGAAGAAATGAAGAAACTGGTTCCAAGTTCAAGTTTAAGAAAATCGTAAGTGACGTTTTGTGATGTTTGTGATCATTCCAAAGAGTGACCCTTCTTCGTTCCTCCTCTGCAATCATAAATCAGAAATGACTGACCTATGACACGGATTACAGTGGTTAAGTGTAGAATATGACATAAAACAAAGATGAACTAAACAAATATAGAATTTGTTAATGAAATTAGACATTAGACAAAACGTCAAATGAGTGTGTATCATGCAATAATGATCTCATTCGGGGTCTTACTGTATTATTTTACGAATGAGTAGAAGATAGCCACTGAAACATTTTGAAATGGAAGATATTTAACTAAATGCTGAGGAACTTTTGAATCTCATTTACTTTGTATAACCAGCTTTTAAATGTAAAAGGATCTGAATCTTGGATTGGTGAGAGAGGTCCATCCAGTTTCATCAAGGTTATTCAAATTTCCATTTCAGTGATATTAGTCAATAATTAGTATTCTTGATTTAGCTTTTATAAAACTTGCATTATTCAAACTGATATGCAATTCATGTTTAATACCAAAATAGAATTATGCAATAAAGCAACGATAAAGAATGATAACGACTGTTACATGCGTTCTATGACAAGTCATTTATCATGTTGTAGAAAGTATAAAGAGAATAATTCTGGCACATTTCAGCAATTATGACAAAAAGTCAGTTGTCATGGCAATATAGTACAAGCAAACCATTATCTCAATGCAGACGACAATTTTTCGCGCCATCGAGCTGATACGGTTAACACTCATTTGCCAGGAAATGGATTATTTCCCTTCATTAGAGAAATTGCCTTCGAAATAGACGTACTGTTTTTTCTACCATTATTGATCAAACCTTTCAAACCTTTAGGAATCAAACTTGACATCACTACCCGCTGAATATTACTATACCACGCGAGTCAAAAAAACTGCAATAATTAGATGGAAGCCATATTGTAAGAACAAAAGTAATTTCGAACAAATAATATTAATTTCTAAATAGATCATGAATAAAGCTTTCAAAGAGTGAAAGAATGGTGCAAATTGATAAAGGCATTGCGAAGATATCCTTATTTGAATATGATGGTATGAAAACAGGTCTGTCCAAATCAGCATGCCTTGTCAAACAACAGTTCATAACGAGTAAGTACCAATATTGACGTGCATGCACCTCTTGAATAATAACACCAAACGATTACCTTGTTCCAGTGAAAATCTCCTCTTAATCTATTAATTTACATATAAAAGATAATTTAGG
>JXSR01S008446.1:294683-310102 GCA_000969725.1 Ophiothrix spiculata
GCAATTCGCACAACAGGACCGATTTTATGGAATACTCTTGAAACAAATCTAAAACAATGTAAATCAGTTAAAAACTTTAGAAAAACTTATAAATCCAACATGATTGCCAATTATGATTTTTGTTGACTTTGGTGCACCCTTCCCCTTTATGTGCTTTGTTTTGTTTTTGTTTATGTAGTGTATCCTTTTTTTTGTATTTTTGTGTGTGTGTGTGTGTATTTGAAACCTTGGGTTTTTTTCAGGGGATGGTCCCTTCGGGCCTTCTTGGCCTTTTGATCATTCCTGCAATATCATTGTCATGTTTTTTGATTGTTTTTAATAGTATATTTATGTATGATATTGTGAATAAAGTGATTTGATTTGATGATTTGATTTGATTTGAATTCATATTTGCCTTGGCGCCAATTTTGTATGTTACACATCGCATACTTGACTAGAGAACAAATACAGCAAATCTTTTAACAGTTTCACTTCCTCGTTAAATAAGACAGAGTATATACAAACTGAAAGATAGTCCACAGATTTATTCAGCAGTTATTTCTTCACATTTTAATATACAAATCACGTCACTCTGTTATAATATCAGACTGTCACATATGTTAACGTTAGAGCTATCTGCTTTTCTTCGTTATTGTTATCAAATGTGAAGTGGTACGTGTTTAATTAATAACCGCTATGTTCCTAATATCGCCTGCAGTATATCAGTTCATACCGTATCTTACGTCTATCAGAAACTTGCAACGGTGCAGGAGGTTCTGAGTTCCATCCACTTCCACGTATATACAAAAAAGAACAAGCCTATGAGTATAATTATAATGAGTCCTTCCATTTCACTGATGTTTTGGATATGTTAATGACTACCAGGTTGTCATCTACTGTAAATTATGTTATTTCGTCCATGGAATGGTTAGTGCATATTAGACAACCCTTATTTGAAGGGATGGACGAAAAAACGCCCTTCCTTTACCGTTCACAACACATTTCAATGTCCGGTTTCAATGTCACTCTTACATTGTTGCATCTTTAAATTCTGACGAGATCACTCTCAAAACTACCAAAAAGGGTGATTCTAGGCAGTTTCCGTACTGATCAAGTTAATGGCGCTTGCCATGGAGCTTAAGGATCAAATAACAAATTCAGAATCCTTGATGGTAACCTACATAATATGAGTTATTCAAAACAAGTGAAATCTCATGATAATCTCAAGGCATGTTTTAAACATCTTGACGCCAGTGCAATATGAATTGAGAGTTTGCTTACTTAATAAAATTCCCCAGATGCTTTACTGCTAAAACTGATTCTTAAAATACATAAATATATGCCAATGTATTAATTAAAACATGAACATAGAGATGATCTTATTCATGGGATTTAAAAAAGACATAGTCAAGATTTTAAGGCTTTCGATATCATTCATTATATATTTAAGTTCGCATACGTGGCAATGCAGAGTCAAGTCTAGTCAAAATAGAATGCGTGCTACAAAAACCAAAATGAATAACTAACGTGTTGTCAATGTAAAACAAAACTTTTCTATAAAAAGGCATATGTGTCCCGTATCGAAAGGAACCTTAAGGTCGGAGTAGCAAATTGCCAGATACGGCTCATTGAACCTGGGCATAGTCAAAACTCGCGTCCAAGGTCGAATTTCTAATTTCATCAGAAACGTTACCTTTGAAGTGCATTCTATATCTATATGCAGCGGTGGAAATACCCACATGATAGTCAACCCAGGGTTAGGCAACCCCGGGTTACCTAACCCTGGGTTATCTTCCACTTAGTGCTTAGACTCCATACGTAGAACATATTACATTATAATACTACTATTAAACATGCCTTGGCTTAAAATATATAACTGCCTATGATTACCCTGGGGTTGACAAATGAACTTCATTAGCAACTTCAAGTTGGTAATTACGGAAGTGAAGATTACCAGGATAAACAGCAGCACCCGTTTGATATTTGGCAGGGGGTGTAGGTCAAAATCACAATAGCAGACAGCCAGCTGTGTGGATTTTTGTTAATTTGAAGACAGATAATACGATACTAGCTGAGTGTGATTTATTGTCAATGTCATCATTTACATGCCCAGGCCTGTCAATTCCATTGTGTGGTCAGTAGCCTTATCAGCTTATTGTTGAAATGAACGTTGTTCAGAGTAGTGATTAATCTAATATGATATTAACTGTATGGGAAATCAGAAATCCTCTCAACTATAATTACCCTAGGTTGGTAATGAAATTCAATAATAACTTCAAATTGTCAATTATTGAATGAAGATCACCTAGGGTGAACACAGTATAACCTGCTATAAAATTCAACCCATTCGGCTGTTTGACAAATTAACTTCACTAATAACTTCAAGTTGTTAATTCAACTGACTATGATTACCCTGGGTTGACTAATGAACTTCATTGACAACCTCAGGTTGTCAATTATGCAAGTATAGATAATTCAGGGTGAACATTGTACAACCTGCTATAAAATAACTGAGTACATTATGAGTTACCTGCTTTGCACTAGTATTAATAGTATATTCTACGTATAGGAACTTAAGTGGAAGACAACCCAGGGTTAGGTAACCCGGGGTTGCCTAACCCTGGGTTGACTATCATGTGGGTATTTCCACCGCTGCATATAATATAGACCATATTAATCAGGTGCCAACATCCAAAATATAAGACAAATGTTTTAAAAACCGAGATAAAAATCCTTTCTCCATTCAAGTTTTACCAGTACAGAAATTTTAAACTCGATTTTCTCAGAACTATAGTTTTCTGAATTAGCCCGATGCCTTAATAACAATTTGGATGTAACTTTGCAATCGAACATCCAATAACCTAAAGCAAGGTGTCATTTTCAGATGAGACCAAAAAATCCATTTTCATTTTTATTAAGGTACCTTTCGATATGACGGGTCACATATGTCATTTTGGTCGGATTCTCAAAAATACAAAAATCGTCATTTGTGATGACGCGCATCAAAAAGGATAGGAACTAGCAGAATTGTGTATTTTAAAATATAGCTGAAAATATACAAAGACAAATAAGGCAAACAGTACGAATTTCAGACACAATTTGTTCTATGTGCTGTACACCATATGAAAGAATAAAATTTCAGTTTACAGTCGTCCACAGGTGGTAATTCCGTAACAAAATTGATTGCAATTATGTAAAAAGCATTAACTTGAGGACACTTCATTCTCTGAGGACAATTATAGTTTGTAATGCACCTTTGATAAATAGACAATAATAGCGACAAATACAATACGTCCGGAGGTTATGTTTTCCCAGTGTCAGTGAACGTATGTTACGTACAGCGAAGAGTTTGCAGAACTTATCGGTTTTCAAGTAACAAGAAAAAAGTGCAAATTGTCCCCAGTTAGGAGAATATAGAAATGATCAGAGAAAATCTAATGATGTTCCCTTAAGGTACGTGATCGCATATCTTTAAGGCCCTGTATCCATTGGCTGTACCCGTATTCAGTGTGCACTTGTCTCGTTTACTATTGTTTAAAATTGTGCGGCGCAACACTGACAATAAACTTCGTTCTGCTTGGTGATCGTATCAGTGGCTAATGTACGGCAGATGATTCCTATGACCTGGCAGCACCAACAATCAACATGTTCATACTTGGTGAGCACCAGGTAGTAGGAATATCTGCCGTACACAGGCCACTGATATGATCACCAAGCAGAACAAAGTTTATTGTCTGTGTTGCGCCGCACAATTTTAAACAATAGTAAACGAGACAAGTGCACACGGAATATGGGTACAGCCAATGGATACAGGGCCTAACAGATCAAGTGTGCATAGGCCTATACAATAAGTGACGTACTTGATTCTGGGTGAGGTTGCCAACACTAATAGAAAATGACGGTAGGTCATGGTGTATAAAAACGTCTATTCGATTCAATTAAGGGAACCTAGAAAAGTGCGGCTATGTGGGTACAACACTGAATGGTTAGAATAATTTTGCTTGTTAAGCCTGCCCTGAACCATTTGCTTAATGACTATCACAATATAGGCCCTCCTTTATGTACTTATAAATTAAAACTGGATTCAAGACATACACCAACGAACATCACAAAACACAAAATATTAAAAAGAGTACAAAAATAACACCAACAGAATGAACTCTCACTCCAAGAAGAGTGAAATCACTTTATAAGATAAACACTAAACTTTTTACCCAAAGAAGTACAAGTCTTTCAGTCCATTCGGTGACTCGATCCCTAAAATGTTGTAGACATTCATTTTTGACAAAATGTCAATTTTCTTTATTAAATCAGGGATTAAAGTGAATTTTCATTCGAAGTTCACTCTTCAACATTTAGAAATTTAAACCGTATTTTGAAAGAAAAAAAAAACTAATACCATAGAGATGAAATGTTATTCATGTCTTTAATCAGAAAAAAAAATGCCATCTTAAAATTGTATCGTCAGACTTTGATTTTATAATTACAGACAAGAAAAATAAATAATATGTAGAATAATTTATATTAAATTTGCAATAAAATTTCCAGCCTACTTGTCATATCTATGTTGACAGCGTTGGCGGTTCCATTTGTATTGTGTAAACATCTAACCAACAAACTACAATCTGAATTAACTGATGCCATAGACAAATATAAAAGGTCGTTCGTGACATTTGACCCTATTCAGTGTTTGAACTTTACGAAACATTGTGTAAAAATAGAGTTTTGTTTTCTTCATATTGCGCCGATATATGCCACAGAGTTCATAGAATTACTTTCAATATACCAGTAAATATTAATCAATTATATCTGCAAAAAAAGAACAACCGATTGTGAAAAAAATCGTTGATAATAAGTGATTTTGCTCTGACTTTGAAAATACATATTGCGAATTGCAAAATAGCAAAGTAATGTATTGGTAGCTGAAAATGCCATAGGAATTTGTTCACTATCAAGCGAAGTATAAAAACAATATGTCGTTCTATTTGATATTTGTATATTAACATGTAAAATCCAATATGGTATGATCCAACAGCGTTTTCCGTTCTAAGATATCTCCTTCTAATCAAATAAATTGATAAGAGTTTACAAGTGCAATGCTAATATAAATCACACAGTCAAAGGCGTTATTCAGTTCGTTCGCTTGTGTCTGTCATTTGAGTAGGCCTAAGACACAGCACACTCAACTTGATTGAAAAAGTATGCGGCTTATCCACATAGGAATATGAAGTAATAAGCTGTCAAACTCGATATCCCGATTTATATTCCCTTTAGAAAGTACACAAACAACGTGATAAACAACCGTCTTTAGTTATTCTCTTCTTGTATCTATCGATGTCGCTTACCATGTCGCCATTGCGTTCCCGAAACTTGTCATCTTATATACTCCTTGAGCTGTTGTTAAAATTGTAAATCTTTTGAGCAAAATTGCTTTATTCCTCTATCAAAAATATTATCAAGTTGAACATTTATACACGCTTAACACTCTAATCTAATACTAACAAAATCTATACGAGTACAATGCTTACTTATATACAATAATAAATGGATGTATACATTCCTAAATTTGAATGAGATCATAGTTACAGGAAATTGTAAACCATCATAAAAGTTCCATATATTAGTAATGTGTCCGTAAAAATACATACTGGTAATGAACTTGTCCAAAATAAATAATAAACTAGACATGAAAGAGAAATTTAACAACAACTAAAAGAACTCATTAGTACATTATTTACCTGTACAGTTGTATGTGTAGATTCAATGATGCTCGAGTAAGAGTAGTAAGAAACTCATGTAGTCGCATCTGGTCCTTCTCCGTAAGCAAGATTTCCGCACACCTGTTCAAAGCGATATATAGAATTCAATAAGCTGATCCTCCTCCTTGGGTTGTCAATCGGTTTCTTTCAAAGCGCACCCTTTCCCCGCGTGTGCTTTATAACACGAATATTTGTCCTGGTCCAGATTTCATACAAGCGCACTCGGGTAATCGTAAGCAGCAATATTCAGTTTACGTACACCCTCCTTATGAAAAGTAAGTATTGATCAACACTTTAATGTTTAGCCTATTGAAGTTATCGCAACACTGTTCTGTCGTCTGCCACTCTATATTTCCATAAGTTAATTTAGATTGAAATGCTTTGAAGAATTTGTAATTATTATCTTATCAGCACTGTTGAACTTTGCACCTTGAATTGCTCCGACACTACATAACCTGGTGTAAACTTGATTTGATTGTGAATTCTACTTGAGGTTGGAAAATATTGCATACTCCTCGTCCTAAATTAACTCCTAAAGTGATATGTTTTTGTAGCCATGATTAATCACACACTCATAATATTCCATGTCAATAATGCCGCTAAACCATACTTCTAAACAATGCTTCTATACAGACATTGCAAAATACAAAAGAATATGATTTAAAAGCAAATATAAGTAGAAACACCGTTTATCTGTCTGGTAAACTCTGGTACCACAGTTTATTTAAGATCCGTATAATACGCAGTCTTGCACTACATTGAATAATATTCCGTGTTACGTAATCCAGTCTTCATTTGGTTAAACGCATCTTATCCATTATTTGTTTCTCCGAATAAATCTTTAGAAACCAATGCTGTCACTACAGTCTTCAATTCAGTCGTGCATTTAAAGATGTCTACAGAGCACATCGAATAGATACCTACTTGAAGGAAGTCAAAGTTTCGCCTTGGGCATAAAATTCCATTCTAAAACATTTTAAGGTAGAGGTGCTCTGTTTTTACACCTTTTTCTTCTTGTGATTGTATTAACATATCAGCCCTGGCAATGTTGGTTTACATTTAAATAAAGACCTATCCAAATTTGATTCCCAGCAAATCAAACATGCGTATCACTTACTTCGAGCTAGTCCACGTAATTCATATTTGCCTTGGCGGCGCCAATTTTGCATGTTACACATCGCATACTTGACCAGAGAATAACTACAGCCAACCTTGCAATACTTTCACTTCCTTCGACAATAACACACAGTTTATGCAAACTGGGAGAGAGTCCACAAGATTTATCCTAGTCATTTCTTCGCATTGTGATATACAAATCACGTCACTCGGTTTTTATTATCAAACTATCATGTATGTTCAAATCAGAGCACTCTGTTTTTCTTCGGCAATGTTATTAAATCACAATGTTCCTTGTATCGCCTACTTTAATTTACCAACCTATTATTTCGCGCCAAAACAAGTCGATGTGATTACCTGTCTGAATTGAAAACGCCTTATGCCATGTATAATTGCGTTGACTTATTATGATATATATCATGGCTGTTTTCTCATTGGAGGTAATTGAATACGTCCGAAAAACACTCTGTCAGCGACATCACATGGCAATTAAACCGCGCCAGGAGATATTATGTGACAAAGTAACACAGGTCTTTGAAGAGCTAATAAAAACCTGCTTTACTAATTGCCACCATAGTTCTCCTGTGCATAATATATATTATAGGCTGAGGACTGCAAAAGACAACGGTGGATTCAATCGGCCTGATAACTGAGTAAGCCTAACCATGTTAACAGACAAGGCTTTTACCATCCGACATGTCTGTACTTACAAGTACGAAAATCTAATTAAAAAGGGGTCATTTTGATCCATGGCACTGAAGATTAAAAGGAAGGGTTTTAAAGGATAGAAAGAGTTAATTGCTGTTTGACCTTGAAATTGACTCACAAATAATCACCATGGAAGCTTAAAATTCAAAGTATTAGATGACAACAGATCATTTCACAGATTTCAATGGATGGATATGTGGTATCCTCTCTCTTAAAAGTTATTAATACCACATGGCAAGTAAGGTCAAAGAATTTGTTTGCCTGACTTTCATTTTTCCAGTTAATCATTCTTGATGATCCTGGATATTTAATGATTCATATATCCTAAAGACTAAAGGTTATTTGACTATGAGAAAGTTACACATAAAAACAACAAAAACCAATAACGCACATATAACGACAATTTAGATAAGCAACCCGTATGCTCTTTTACCCTACTTAACATCTACCAGTAAATCGCAGCGGTGCAGGAGGTAGTTAGATTGGAGCGCTTAGATTGGTGTATAAATTACTTGCCGTGGCTATGGGTATAGGACCAAGTATAATTGATAATAATGAATCCTTCCATTTCAGCGATGTTTTGGTAATGTTAATGGGTACCTGGTTACATACACTGCATGTCATTTCTTCTATGGAATGATCAGTGCATGATAGACAATCATCATTATGAGTGATGGACCAAGAACGACATAGCCTTGTCCTGGCCCATCATAGCACATTTGAATCAATGTCACTCTGAAATTCATGCAACTCTAAACAAGATCACTTTCAAAATTACCTAACATTCTATACAGCATTGTATTGCTCAAGCTAAGGGTACTTGCCATTGGGCTTATGGGTCTATTATAAATTCAAAAGCTTTAATGGTATCCTACATAATAATGAATAATTCAAAACAACTAAAATCTCATGGTAATCTATAGGCATGTTTTAAACATCTTGACGCCAGAGTAATATGAAATGAGAGTTTGTTTGGTTCTTCTAAATTCCCCAGATACTTTTTTTTAAAGTATATAAATATATGGTAATGTATTGATCCAAACACGAACATAGAGATAAACAAATTCAAAGGATTAAAAGATATAGTCAAGATTTTAAGACTTTCGTTATCATAACTTCATTATATTTAAGTTCGCACACGTGGCCATACATACTTACATACACACAACTATAGACAAAGACAAAGGATGAACTTATATTGCAAATCCAGGTTAACCCTTGCGAAAATATGATGATTTGTGAGTCACTAAGGATGGATAGAGGATTATGACGATTAGCAAGAGATACTTTGTGGAAACACGAGCTCTGTATTTCTGATACCAGAGCTTAAGGCTGTCGTATTTTATGAATACTTAGTTTTGATAGCTCAACCTATTTGTTCTTCATTTAAGATACAAAATTTAAGTATTTACATAAGACGACAAAAACTTAATAAGTCAAGTTGGAGTGGGGTATTAAAAGATAAAATACACATAAAAACTGGAATGAAAACAAAGAACAACAGTCCTATACTCAAATATGAAACAAAAGATACGTTGGATCCAAACGCGGTATCAAATATGAGCTCATCCTTTCCGTATCAAAGTAAACCAGAAATACGGATCAAAACTTTGATATTGTAATCAAAAAGGATAAAAATAAAATGATCCTAAAAAAGGATCAAAAATGATCCTTGTGAATTTGATCCATTTGTATATATTGATCCGCAAAAGGGTCAAAAGTGATCCTTGATCCTTAAAGGATCAAAATAAAATGATCCCGAAAACTACTCGTATATTTGATCCCGGCCTTCTAAGAGTGTACCTTAAACAGAACAAAAGTTATGATACAACAGGTAGAACTTTTTGAATGACCCTCGTACTTGAAACAAAACCATGCACACAGCAAAAAATGACTCCTAGACAAATACAGAGGATGGACCTTTATTGCAAATCCAGGTTAACCCTGGCTAAAATATGATGATTTGTGAGTCACTAAGGATGGATAGAGGATTATGCAGATTAGCAAGAGATACTTTGTGGAAACACCAGCTCTGTATTTCTGATACCAGAGCTTTAGGCTGTCGTATTTCATGAATACTTAGTTGTGAGAGCTCAACCTATTTGTTCTTTATTAAGATACAAAATTAGAGTACTTATATAAGCCAGGTTTTTAGTGGTGTATTAAAAGATAAAATACACATTAAAGCTGGAATGAAAACAAAGAACAACAGTCCTATGCCGATTTACCTTACTCCACTCCACTCTTTAATCCACAAACAAAATGAACAGATAGGTAAAACAAGTCATGTTTTTGAAATCATATAAATAGCGCCCCATAAGCCTGGATTTAGTAAGTAATGAACAATATTGGTATTCATTGTTGTTGTTGTTGTTGTTATTGTTGTCATCGTCGTCGTCGTTATTGATGTAGTTGTTCTGGTTGCTGCTGCTGTTGTCGTTGTTGGTCTTGTTGTTATTGTTAAAGTTGTTATTGTTGTTGCTGTTGCAAAGTTACATGTTTCATCATTTCATCGGTCACAATAAGATTATGAATATTAATTTAAAACTTAACAAAGCAATGCACAAAATCAATAAAACTTTGCAAACAAAATTCGTACATATAACCATGATAACGCGATGCATGTGTCGATTACTTTCTCTTACTATAAGGGTGCAACTGCAAGTGGAACCTTTTTATGAGCAAATGAAAGCCATATTTTCCAATTATTGTCCTTAACCGATTTATTTTGGAATATTATTGTTATTAACTATTATTGCAGAAAACATTTTGGTGGTAAATCAATGTACAATTTCTAAAATTGTGTTCATACTTTTATCATTTTTACCCATAACCATTTTATTATTCTTACGTCTAATAATTGTAAACAAAACAAATAATAATTTTGAGTAAAATTAATGAACAATTCTTTGAAAATTAGTCATATTTAGGCCAACTTCGTGATTATACAGTGCACCAATTTCACTTTAAAATCATTTCTAGTTTTACATCGAATACTCATTTTCAATATTAACATAAAAACCATATTCCTGTTTCTAATGCACCATTATTTGTATTGTGAGAATAAACCAGATATAAATCTAATTATACTATGTCTTACAGTATACTCAGCATCAACAATCAGTACTGAAAGCAAAGTATGCATTATCTATCATTTATGTTACCATCCAGTAAAACTAAAAGAATTGGCGACACTTCGGTCTGTTTGTATGGTATTGTTGATTTTGCTTTTTTTTCAATCGCAAGAATAAATAGCCAACTTGAACATCTACATGCTTTTTAAAGGAAAAGTAACTTTTAACAAAGGTCATATTTCACTAATGTAAATATGCGTTTTTATAATCGTACATTATGCATTTCCTAATTCAAAATAATGAAAAAAAGAGTAAAAATAACTCCAAAAATAAACTTTTATTCAAAAAAAAAAGAAGAAAAAAAGCGAAATTTCTTCAAATAATAGAGACTCAAATTTCAACTCGAACAAAGTGAAAAGATCACTCTTTCATTGGAAGTGTTCTCTCAATACGGGTTGTCCACATTAACTCTTTAAAGAGTGGACATTCATTTGAATAAAATAAATATAAAAAGTCAAGTGAAAGAATGGAATTATACTCGAAACAGAGTGAATTTCATTTAGATGTGTGTATTTCCGAAAAAAGCATTATCATATATGAAAGCATAAGCATTTCTTGTCTCTATTCAGTTAAAATTACCAACATCTGAAAATTCTATTATCCTCCTTTAATTTTATGATCATATGCAAGAAATTATATAGTACATGTTTAAAGAATATATTGATATTTGAAATCGAAATATTTCCAGCCTATTTGTCATATCTATGTTGACAGCATTAGCGGTTCAATTTGTATTGTGTAAACATGCAACCAAGAAACTACAGTCTCAATTAACTGATGCCATAGACAAATATAAAAGGTTGTTCGTGACATTTGACCCTTTTAGGTATTTGAACTTGAAGAAATAATGTGTACAAATAGAGTTTGTTTTCATTTATATTTCGCCGATATGTGCCACATATTTACTTTCAAAAATATCTGTAAAATAAATCAAAGCAACGCAATCATATATGTCAAATATCTGACAACCAGAAAATAATATGCACACATCGGAAACAATAAAAAATATTTTGCGCGCCAGTCATTAATAGTATAATCCATGCCCGATATATATATAACAAATTTTCAATGATTGTGAACACACATTTTAAAAATCGTTCATTTACCGTGCACTTTGCAAACCAGACAACTTTTAATGAAACCTTATTCCTAAACAATAAAGATAGTACATACGCCAGTGACAAAGATTACCACATACGTTAGTCCTCCACAATTACGTAATTATCTAGTTACAAGGGGAAGTTTCATACCGTGATGTAAGTCCTAACATACGTGATATCATTACATAATCATCTAGGATGGGAATGCAGTGAGGCACTTATTCGAACACTCATGGTTCTCCAAGCAATCAATCATGATAATCATACATGATAATCATACATAAATAATACCGTAACCTTACCTCCATTTGAATCATCTGATTACAGCGACGACAGTTTACAAACAAGACTTAGATGTATGTACACAAAATATATAGGCAGAGTTTCATTTGGTAGCAGGAAAATGTCAATTGTTTTATCATCAAAATACTAGGCATGAAAACGACAATATTATTCTATTCCAATTTTCGTACAGTCCAATATCACATATCAATATGCCCAGTCATACATAACGCTCAGCTATAATATATCTCCTTCTAATTAAATAAATTGAACCATTTGAGTAGGCCTTAAACACAACTAACTCAAACTGAATGAAAAATTATGTGGCCTAGCCATTTAGGAATATGAAGTAATAAGCTGTCAAACTTGATATCCTGATTTATATTCCCTTCAGAAAATACACAAACAATGTCATAAACAACCGTCTAAATTATTCTATCGTTGTACTATCGATGTCGATTTTCCATTAGACTTCCATTGCTTTCTCAAACCTCATCATTTTCTTTTCAAAACTGCAATATTACTTGATCTGGTGCTAAAATGGTAAATTTTTTGAATTAAATTGCTTTATTTCTCAAGCAGATGCCGTATCAAAAATACATGTATTACCAAGTTCATGAGATTATGTACGACATTATTTAAACTCGCTCCATACGGTATGTCAGTAATTTGTCAGTATAAACATATATTGGTAATGAACCTAATCATGCTAATGTCCGAAATAAATAATTAACTAGACTTGAAGAAGATATTAAAACTTTTAACAACTAAGAAGAATTCAAAAGTACATTACCTGTGCAGTTGTATATGACGATTCAATGATACTCGAGTAAGAAACTCATGTAGTCGCATCTGGTCCTTCTCCGTAAGCTAGATTTCCACACACCTGTTCAAAGCTATATATAGAATTCAATAAGCTGATCCTCCTCCTTGTGTTGTCAATTCTTTTCTTTCAAAGCGCACCCTTTTCCTCGTGTGTTCTATTACACGAATATTTGTACTGATCCAGATTTCAACTTACAAGCGCACTCGTGGAATCGCAAATACAGCAATATCCAGTTTACCAGACTCTCCTTATGAAAAAACAAGTATTGACTTTGAACACTGTTCTGTCGTCTGTCTCTCTATATTTCCATATATTTAATTTAGATTGACATGATTTGAAGAACTTTGTAATTATTATCTTATCATCACTGTTGAACTTTGAACCTCATAGCTCCGACACTACCTAACCTGGTGTAGACTTGATTTGATTGTGAATTCTGCTTGAGGTTGGTAAATATTGCTTCGTCTTAATTAACTCCTAAAATGATATGCTTTTGAAGCCATGAATAATCACACACTTGATCACATTAAACGCGTATATTGTAAAGTGTAATAACACTGCATAAATTTGTCTTCCAATAATGCCGCTAAACCATACTTCTATACACATGATACACTGACATTGCAGAACGCAAAAGAATGTGATTTAAAAAGCAAATATGTGTACCGTCGCGGCAAAAGGGTCCAGTTGGGTCAAAACCAAAATATGGAGATTTTCATATGGTGGTAAAGCTCATTTAATTCCCTTTTCAATGATACCAAAATCATGCAAATCGGAGCTTTGGGTGACAAGTTTTGGCAAATTATAAAATCGTACCCATAACCGTTTGTTAAAACTAGTTTGTGAGAAAAGGGCTGTTAAAGGTAGGCCTGTTTTTCCATTCGATTTTGTGTGCAGTCTGAATAGAGTATGAGCAAATCTCCATAGCAACCACCATGTTCCCTTTTGTTTATCGCCTTGAAATTTGGCTCAATGGAAGACGATACCTTGCGTAATTTAATAACAATTTTTGGACTCAATACCATGTTTTATTATTGCATAATTAATTACCATAATCGTACTCATAACCGTTTGTCAAAACACAAATTTTCACATTTTCATGATGAAAACGATTCGACATAGCGATAAAAATCACACTTTTTTACAAGTTAGTCGTTATATTTGATTAACCATCTTTACATTTTGGATACAAAAGGGTTCAAAGATTTCATTTCCACAAAAAACTCAAAATTGACCTTCCCATCATATTTTGGTATAGTTCAACTTTATCGGCCTCTAGCGCAAAATGGAAGTTGCCGACAACTGGTCCCTTTTGCCGCGACGGTACACATATATGTAGAAACCAAGTTTATCTGTCTGGTAAACTGTGGTACCAACGTTTATTTAACATGTTTAAAGACCCGTATCTGCAAGTCTTGCACTACAATGCAAAATATTCCGTGTCACGTAATCTAATCTTCATTAGGTTAAACGTATATTATTTGTTCTCCGGAATATACATTTAGAAACCAATGTCACTTCAGTCTTCAATTCAGTCGTGCACTTAAAGGTGCTAGCTGATCTTCAGAGCACATCACATAAACCTAATTGAGGACATTAAAAAAGTTTAGCCACGGGCTTAAAATTCCATTCTAAAACATTTTCAGGTAGTGGTGCTTTGTTTTTACACGTTTTTCTTCTTATGATTGTATAAACATAACAACCCTGGCGATGGTGAATTCAATATACGCAGAAATCTATCCAAATTTGATTCCCTGCAAATCAAACATGCAATATCACTTCCTTTGAGTTAGTCCGGTGAATTCATATTTGCCTTAGCGCCAATTGTGTATGTTACACATCGTATACTTGACCAGAGAATAAATACAGCCAACCTTTTAATACTTTCATATCCTCGACAAATAAGACATGGTATAAGCAAACTGAACCTGGGAGAGAGTCATCAGATTCATCTGGCAGTTATTTCTTCACACTGTAATATATAAATCCCCGTGTAAATCACGTCATCGTGCAGTTTTAATATCAAATTGTCACATATGTTCAAATCAGAGCTCTCTGCTTTTCTTCGTCATTGTTATCAAATTTGAAGTGGTACGTGTTTAATTAATTACCGCTATGTTCCTAATATCGCCTGCCTTAATTTGCCAACCTATCATTTTCGCTCCAAAACACGTCAATGTGATTACCTGTTGTAATTGACAACTCCTTATATCATGTATAATTGCGTTGACTTATTATAATATATATCCTAGTTTTCTCATTGGAGGTAATTAAATACATCCGAAAAAACACTCTGTCAGGGACACCACGTGCCAATTAAATTGCGCCAGGAGATATTATGTGACAAAGTAACACAGGTTTTTGAAGAGCTAATGAAAACCTCCATTACTAATTGCCACCATAGTTCTCTTGTGCATAATATATATTATAGGCTGAGGCCTGCAAAAGACAACGGTGGATTCATTGATAACTGATCAAGCTTAAAAGACAAGGTAATTTTGATCCATGGAACTGA
>JXSR01S008447.1:101567-114795 GCA_000969725.1 Ophiothrix spiculata
CTGGCAGGTTACTGGTGCATATAAATTATTTCTTTCTGGATAGTCATTATAATAGGGATGGTTTTATTTTGGTTTGCCATTTGTAACTGTAAGATAGTCCTATGCAAGTACTTTATGACAGGACTAGAATGGATTGAAGGTGCCCCGTCTAGTCGGGGTACCAGTGAAAAGCAATTACGTCTTGGCTATGTCCAAAATAAATCCTGATGTAACCTTCCAGTGCGGTGTAGTCTTGTTCCGTATAGATGGTTAATCTGTGTTTTTGTCGACATCAATATTGATAGACAGATAATCCACTCTTTATCCACATTTCAATGCTATCGTTCAAAGCCTTCATGTGGGAAATAATTATACCGCGGGCAGGCTTTTCAAAAGTAATCAATTATGGACATAAGACGAGATAACGTTCTCTGTCCTGAAATCCATCACTTGGTTAAATCTCGTGTGGATACGGTGAAGTTGGGACAATAGTAGAAACTAATGTGATGGTTAACCTCGAAAGGAGTTACTTTGCAGATGATGTTAATTTTTATTTTATCAAATTATATGTTTTCTAAGTAAAAACAAATGTTGTTAAAATTGATCAAGGTGATCAAATTTTACAACCGAAAATCTGCTTAAAATTCTTATTATTTTATTTATTTTTTTCTGCCTACTTTCACCAGTTTCTTGAAACCTGTTATGTTGAAAAGTCTCCTTTGTCGGGGTGAGCTATCACAAATAGAAATCAACATGAAACAAGTTTGTATAATCATAGTCAATCAACAAGTTTGAAATCACATTTTAAAAGCTGTTTAGCATTATGGCAAAATTTGGGTGTTATGGTTGATGAGACCCTATATTATTTTAGATGGCCATTCAATAAATGTCAGCATTTTATGCAATTCAGGACATGTTTGATTTATCATAGTTCGTTTTTATCGGTGAAAAATCCCTTAATCCGATATTTAGAACTTTTGTAGCAAACGTTTGGTTGTAACATTTACCGATTTTGAAGTTACTTAACAATTTAAAAGACTTTGGTGATATTGAAATCGATCGCAAAAAAGTTCATAAAGCGTTGGATACAATTAGGCCACAACTTTTTGCGGCCGGCTGCAACCTGGCCCTCATGCTTAATTTTCCAAAATGGCAACCGTAGCTCTGATTGTTCACCTCAAGATTATTGTAAAATATTTATTGCACGCTTTTAAATAATTAAGAGATGCATTATCAAGCATGATATTATGATGAAACCTATGGAAAATGTAGAAGACTTATTCACTATTGTAGAAAAGCTGTTGGTTTTATGAAAAATTATGATATTGTATATTTTCTGATTTTTTGAAACCGGTTTGAAAGGAATCTAAGTCCCCCTGAAATGGTAGTATAGTATATCTACGTATAGTCCGCATATATACTATACGTAGATATACTATACTACCATAGTAATGGTAGTATAGTATATATACGTATAGTCCGCCTTCCATAGACCATAACGGAGTAAAGCGTAAAATTACTGCTGCGTGAGAGTTGTTAGTCTATACTTTACTGTACAACCCGGACAATAAGAATGGGGGACTTACATTCCTGGTATAAATAATTCGTGGACTATATGTTATTCATTAAATACTTATTATTTCTGAAAATAAAACATGAAAAATAAGATTTGAATGGCTTATTGACTTAGTAATTATAATGTATCCTAATAGGTAACCGAATATACATGTAGTTGACACCACTACGCGTAAGGACGCAGTCACATATCTACGTATTGAGCAAAACGTACGGATTACGTACACAAGTTTCATTTACCGAACGGATCGTATGTCAAACGGACACCATCGAATGGCTACAAATTGAACGTATACCTAAAGTATGCAACTGTACATGGATAACGAGTTGAACGTACTATATGACGAATGTATAAAACAAAACAACAGTGAGATTATGTACGTCATGGGTAAGTTTAGCCGAATGCAATGATATGTGACTGAGCCCTAATGGATTGATATCATCGTAGGCTATAACAGTAGATGACTTGATTCACACGCATTGTCTATTTTTATCACGTATGTTAATATTTTATTCTAAAGATACACGTGACATATTTCTTAAATAGACACTCAACAAGTAGAAAAAAACAAGCACTTGGTTTTGATTTAAGTATATTAAATGCCAAGTCAATCACCTCGTTTTTAGTTATAAATAGAGTAAATCCTCATTATCGTGTTAAACACGTCTAGCCCATTTCTATTCATAAATCATCCATTATGTTTCTTCTGTAGTTCGTTGCCCTGACCGTTATTTTTAAGAATGTGGTCTAGAGCCCGTTATCAAACTAAAGATTTTGATAACGGTCTTAGCAGTGAATTGAGACGAGATAAAGAATTAGAAACACTATCATGCAGTCCTTATAGTCTGTGTGAAAAAAGAAAGGGTGCAAAATGGAGTCTGCACAATTGTTCTTGACTGATTCTTAGTCTTTGAGACCCATAGATTCCAGAACTGAATGATGCAAAATCCGCACCATTGAGCATTTTGAGAAATCCAAGATAAAACAAAATGGCTACCAAAACAAGGGGTGATATTTCAAAATTGGTCAAATTTTGTTCAAAACCACACCAACATGTTCCTCTCATCACAAGGAAGCAGAAAACATATACTTTTACCTATGTCTGAAATATGGTTCTGGAGTTATAGCCAAAAATGTGAAAGGTCACATTAGAGGTCACATATTTGGCCCTATGGGAGTCTAAAATTTCAAAAGTATCCGATTTTGTTCAAACTGGTCTCAAACTGTTCCTCTTGCAAAAGTATCTACACAAAGTGATAGTTTGAAGTGTATCAGGTCAATTGTTGCCTTGGTAGCAGGCAAAAACAAAGTCCATATTTACCATTGCATTGGTGCCTGTAGCACAAAGTTTTTCTTGACCTGTAACCATAGCAGAAACTGATCTGATGCACTTTAAACTATTACTTTGTGCAGACAGTTTTGCAAGACGAATAGTTTGAGACCATTCTGAACAAAATCAGAGACTTTTGAAATTTTGGACTCCCATAGGGCCAGTTCCGTGACCTCTGATATGACCTTTCACAATTTTGGCTATAACTCCAGAACCATATTTCAGACATAGGTAAAAGTATACTTTTTCTACTTCCTTTTGACGAGAGGAACCTGTTGTTGTTTTATCTTGGATTTCTCAAAATGCTCAATGATGCGGATTTTGCATCATTCAGTTCTGGAATCTATGGGTCTCAAAGACTAAGAAACAGTCAAGAACAATTGTGCAGACTCCATTTCGCAGTCAAGCCCAAAATCAAGGTTTTCCCACAGACTATTATCATGAAGTGAGCGAATCGAGTTGGTATTGAAATTTAAATCAAGTTTCAAATTAGATCCTGTTTACAGCGTTTCATGTAACACTGGTTGAAAACAAAAGACGATAACATTTAACCATTCGAGCTCTAGGTTCCAAACTATTTGTTTGCATCTTAAACATCATCAGGTAACATCACGTTCACATTCTATTGAATAGCAATTTTTAAATTGGAAATCGCGACGCTAATTTATCTTACTCATTTGCATGATAACTCATTGAAATGTCAAATACGTACACAACAATAATCACGGGCAACATGGAAAATAAAAACAAGAAAATATATTATTAATTCCGAAACACAATTCCAGCATATTTGGGGGAGACAGCACGAGCCCATGGCTTTTGTTTTACCAAAGGATGCCAAAACATCTAAAATGCAGTATATTTTATAAACCATCGACGTAACCCGGTAAGGGTTTGTACCACCAGGATTGTATTGGCCGATGTAATGACATTTTTCACTTGTGTCATAAAGTTATTTATTGGGAAAATTCTGCGCACCATAAGTCGTGTTTGTTCTGAGTCTTAGTATTTTCTGAGTGAGAACAACACCAACATCTCCAACCGCTCATTAAATGTCAACAGAAAAAAAGAAGAACATTGTTATAGTAATGAATAACCTCAATTTTATATGATTTTACAAAAACTCGGTGGAAACACAAATTATTTATCGTAGTTCCTACGCGTTTACCAAACGGGTGCACATGCGTTACGTATTGCATTATGTTGTTTCTACATCCAGTGATTCAGTTTTTTTTATAATAATTTTGTGATGACATTAGTTGTGATGTCGTTTTGATTTCGTTGGCCATCGCAACCATCCAGGGCCCGTCGTCAGCCTCTCCGTTTATTTACATCAGTCAAGATCTCTACCAGCCGTCACTTGTCGGCGAGGTGTCGCTGAAGGTCGATACCATCCGTCAACACATTTTGCTTACGCATTATTTTCAATCAAAAGATTTTGATATTTATAAGTTTGAAATTCCCTGAACTTAAAGTTTAAAACTTATTTCTTTATTATGATATTAGCGATTTAGACGGTTTGCGAAAGACTAGAAAACACAGTCTAGGTTGACAAACAGTTGCATCTCCGGTATTATAAAATCGTATAATTCACAGGTCTTTCGGGAACTGTTTTGAAATATTGTCCGATATACTCCATTCATATTTTTTCCGCAGGGATAACATGCTTTTTGTTTTACGTCAACAATAATCTGAAAATCTATATCCAGAAGCAAACAAACAATAGATATT
This sequence comes from Ophiothrix spiculata, assembly GCA_000969725.1. Classification (NCBI taxonomy): domain Eukaryota; kingdom Metazoa; phylum Echinodermata; class Ophiuroidea; order Amphilepidida; family Ophiotrichidae; genus Ophiothrix; species Ophiothrix spiculata. Next base: position 106,184 of record JXSR01S008447.1, read on the forward strand.
CTCATTTCTGACTTAAGTAGCTTATATATTTTATATTTTTCGCATTTTCTTCACCCTTTTCTAATACATAATCTGCCTTGTTTTCTTATTCATGATTCTACATTTCATCACATGTAAAATACTTTTTATTTCAAGTGGAAAAGCGGTAAATGAAAACAAAGCAATGTTGCACTAGTTGGAGGTAAGTATTAAGGAGGTAAATCTTATTATGGCATAGCACTGTTGTTTGAAGAGAGTATTTATATCATTTTAACCAAAATTTAAGATGTTACCTCACAGAAAGATTGAAAATATAATAAAGTTTTGAACATAGTCTCAACATTTATTTAATTTAGGTGGAAATTTAGTTGACTGTAAGCAAATTTATTGGTATTTTTGTAAATTTAGATTAGGGTGCTATTATTCATATGTATTTTAAATGTTACTTGATTATCGATTTTTTTTTTTGTGACATTTTGTGGCTGAAAATGAGAATTAAAATGTTCCTAGATGTTAACTACTTCATTTTAATATCTAATTTCGGTAATGCATGTACATCCTAAGATAGCAAGGAGGTCTGAAAGTTCAAAGTGGTTGAGCCGCTGTACCATCCAGTGTTGATACTATTCTGTCAGTTCACCATGACGACATGACGCCTCATACAACCAAACAGTTTCGAATAAACATGGCTTTATCAGTTAACATTTTCATGAAGAATCATATCGCGCAAGACAAACCCTAACCCTTTTTTTAAGTCCGTCCGATTACTGATATGGTTATCTGAAGAACAGTACATGTCGACACTATGGACTCTTCCTGGCTTGAAACAGAACATTTCCAGTAAAAACAGAATCAGGAAGAACGCATGCATAAACATCCAGAACTTTGTTGAAGAATGTTGAACTTGTTTGCAAACAGGTCATCTAGAACATAGTGTGAATCACTTGGCAGCTTAATCTTGATAAGAAGGAGGTAATTTAAAATGTCCATGTGAGTGTAACTTTGAATTCTGTTTTGGACCATTTAAAGATAAGCATAAAACTAGAGTTACGCTTTGACAAAAAAAAACAATCTTACTTAGCACTATGTATTTATCAAGACAAAACCACAATCAAACATCTTCGTATTAACATTGTAAAAGCTGTTATGCTGCATAATTCATTAGAATATTCGTAAATGATTATCCTGTCTTCAACCATTGATCCCTCGCCTACATGTGAGTCAGACATTTATTTTTCTTCTCAGTATGAAAGTGCGCTTTTTATGTTTGACGTAATTTACGTTGAAATTAATTTTGAAAAATGGTAATGGCATCATGTTTGGTACCAAAAAAATTCTACAAGCCTCTTCTATCAAATCATATGTCTATAGTTACCATGCGAATCCTGGTTTTAAAGTTATAAGCATTTAAAATGTGCAGTTCATTTCTGGACACCCTGTAAAATGATGAGCATTAAAAATATAATCCAGATGTACATTTCTAGAATTTTAAGGGTAAAAACACTGTGTCCCGAATAAAAATATGAACCAAGGATATCAAATATCCCTCCAGTCTACTTTTCTGTGACCAAAACAGGATTAATACTTATAGACCAGTGTTGAAAATATATTTCATCTATTTGGTGCATTTCATTTTAATAACCGCCGCGTGGTTCTTTTCAATAACCGAAAACAATTGATTTGCAATTTCTATTTGCTTTTGGGCTCGTAGTACTTAAGGGGTGAAAGCACATCACTCATTGTTGCATTTTTGCAAATTTATTTTGTACCATAACTTTTGAACAAAGTGCTTAAAGTTAATAAAAGTATACATTTCCATGTTGCGCCTTTTTTACTTTTTTGGATTTTGGCCAATTTATTGATTTTCATCCCAAATAAGGTCAAAAAATGGCCAAAAATGGAAAAAAGTGAATTTTTGACCTTATTTGGCATGAAAATCAAAAAATTGGCCAAAATCCAAAAAAAGTAAAAAAGACGCAACATGCGAGTGAGTGTTTAGAATTAAAATATCCATTCCTAGGTCATTTTTTTCAAAAAATGTTATTTTTAACTTGGTTGGAAACCCAAATGGCCAAAAAATGAGTTTTTCGTGATTTTCTCAAAAATTGTGATTTTTGGTTAAAAATCAACATCACCATCATGTTCCTTGTGAAAATTTCTTTCTGGAAATGTATACTTTTATTAACTTTAAGCACTTTGTTCAAAAGTTATGGTACAAAATAAATTTGCAAAAATGCAACAATGAGTGATGTGCTTTCACCCCTTAACGAAACACTGGTGTATTTTATTCGATTCGACACAAAAACTAAAAAACGTTTCATGTTTAAAATAAAAAGGGATATAAAAAATGTAATTCTTATATTTTCCCCAACAAGACCCAAATGTGTGTCAAAATTATCAAATTTTTAACTTTAGTCTCTCTTATAAGTATACCATTTTGATGAAATTTAAATTTAATTTTGAGTACATATTGCAGATTCTGTAAATTTTGGCTATTTGGACTGTACCCTTAATCGCTTTTATATGTTCAATACGAATGCAGAGTTGGGTTATTCTTTTATACCACAGTACAGGGAGTCTGCTGTAATATTAATTAGTTGGTGAATGTATCTCAGTTTGAACAAAATAGTGGAGTTAGGGTCATTTTGCGAACGTGTATTCAAGAATCTTTACTTCATTCAAAAAAAATCAATGATAAATTGGTTGATTATTTCAAAAGGAGCATGAAGTTATGATTTGCCATAAAGTATTACATAACTCTTACATAAGTTCAAGACTAGTTTCAGCCCCGCCTTCTTCAGTTGACAGCAGCAGAGTTCGTAATGAATAGGTCGCAAAACCAGCAATGAATCTACATTGTAGAGGAAAAATTACGAAAACCGAAGAATAAAATGAACAGAATAAAGGCAAATAAGGGCAAAAGGTAACGAACAAAAGAGTAGATGGTAATGCGTACGTTGGAGATAGTGGAGACAAAAACAGTAACGTGCAGTACACGAAGATAATGACAGTAAAAATGCATTTCATTTTGTTAGTATGAAGTAATTTAGATTTGATGAGTTCAAGTTAGAGACGTTTGCATCAACTCTAAAGCTCAATTCATACTCGGCCTCCAAACAAAATTTTTCCTACAAAACATTTGGTCGTGACGTCACCAAATATTTGCCATCGAACTTTAACCAGGGCTCTGACACCGGCATTTCGCTGGCACTCAATAACGGCAGTCGTTCATTACTAAAATAGGAAGAAGCTGCGGCGAACCAAGATGGCGACTGACGCAATCATGGGGAAGAAAAAAGTGTTCTGGAACAACTTGCTGAGAAGTTTTTTCGGCGAGTGACGTAAACCTGAACGCAGTCACGGCGCAGCATAGAGCGCAGCCTTTGACATTTCATTCATGATTGTTTATTTACTACGATGAATTAGAATTGTAGCACCAACGCAGATGCGCAACGCGGTAAGTGCTTCAAAAGCCAAGATGGCGGCGCCCATATACTGTGTCACTTTATAAATGTGTCAGTCATTTCCCAATCTTATATATTCCCTGCTTTAACTATGAACGGGTAGCAAACATTTGGTCCAATGTATGTGGCAATTAAATAACGTGTGCAATATAGCGCGACATTTTGTTTGGTCTCAACTCGGTGTTGAAGTTATTTTGTTTGGAGTCAATCGTCATTTTTACGTTACGACCAAATGTTTGGTAGGAAAAATTTTGTTTGGAGGCCGACTATGAATTGAGCTTTACACAAGGTTCCACTTTATGGATTGATTATTATAAATCTATTTAGGTCTATTTTCACAGTATATATACATATTATATTACGGCATATATGAAACTTTGCTTTCATTGAAGGATCTGTATTCATATTGTTATTCTTGCTTTCAATCAGTTGGAAAGATGAATATGTCGTTTGGTCGATGACACTTATATCATTATGCTCGGATTAGAATATTTTCTATGACTTTCTTTACCTAGAAGTAAGAAATCATATCCATTTTAGCCTGGTTGTAAATGTCGAGTAACCTAGCTTAAAGAAGAGTTATTATAATTTCAACATACAATTGTTCAATTTTAACGAGTGGAAATTATTAAAAACAAATTAAATGTGCACAAAACGCACGCCGGTGTAATGAATGACTGAATATCAATCTACCATGTTAAGGTGGCGATCACGATAATCGCCCAAATCTGATTTTGGCCCTTTATTGGAAAACGATACAAATACACAACTCCCGGGACACAACTGTTAGGGGAAGTGGTGTAACCAAAAATTCATTAAATTGTTTTACTTTTTAGAAATGTCTAGAATAAGTCTTTTAGTCTAAAACTTGCCAAAAACAAAAACTCTTTTTCTTCCTTTTTCCCTCGTTTTCTTTTCAATTGGTAGACCTATATTTGCTTAATCAGTCTGCATTTGCGACCTGCACCACTGTCTGTTTTCCGAGCTGCATTCTCGGCCAGCATACTTATTTTTCAAATACCTTGTCGTTGTTTTTTTTAAATGATCATATATGTTATGCAATAGGTTTTCAGCAAGCATCCGCTAATTATTCAATGTATATTTCAATTTACATTACCACGCATATTTGAGCAGGAGAAATGTTATTTTGTGTGATCAGTAAAGATCATTGGAATAATAGCTGTCGATTTTCCATCATGAAACCTGCGTTAATATTAGGAAATGCATTTGAAGCTATTGAAAATGTTTAAAGAGCGAGTACTTGTCGCACCATATATTATTGCACATCGACAAGTAAAAACCGACATTTATAATTTATAGTATCGCTATGTTACACAGTACGAAGATGATATTTTATATATTTATTTATATGGCATAAGAAACATTTTATACATGTATGTTCAGTGGCTCATCAGAAGCAGACATAGTTTTCACATGAAATTTTGTTCTGTATTGGTCAAAAGTAGTAAGTTGTTGACAAGGCCAGATATTCAGCAAATAAGACGCGTTTATATATTGATTTTGAGTAATGTGCTTAAGATTACATGAATGGTGTTGTGAGAAATGATTAACCATAGGGTAGCTAATTGTCTGGAAAAGATAATACCGGTGTAATGAGACTGAGTGTCCCCCCCCCCAAAAAAAAAAAAAACACAGGAGTCAGGGTCTAATTTAACGACACGGAATAAGTCGCAATCGATGATTTATTGATCGCACATGTACAAGTACGTTCTACACAATTTAATAGTAACAAGGACATTTTAGTCACACGGACGCTGTAGTTCATTACACCGGCACATTGCTAAAAGAATACTTATGCATTTAAGATTATACAATACGAGGTGTTATATTTTCAAGATAAAATATTGCAGACGTTATATACAACCATGGTTTACATACATTTATCATGTCAAAATGGATATTAATGCTTGACTTTCAATGTTCTATTAAATTTGCAAAAATCACAAAATGTAGTACTCTACTGTGACACTAAGCCAAGATCCTCTGACATTAAAGTGGTGTCATGTTCTGTATTATTTTTTGTGTTATCAATGAAAAAATGTACTCAGCAACAGTTTCTAATCAATTGAACCCCTTAAGCAAAATTGACTAGGGCAGCTGTATTACGTATCTGCATGTTCCAACAGACGGTAAGTGAATATATCATAAAGACCGCGCAAGAAAAGAAAAACAAAAACAGGTCAGCTTCAAAAGGTTTTTACTTGAATGCCAATAATCTCTACGTTTCATATATTTGCTTCAGGCAATCAGCATTGTGGAAAATGCAATGTCTAGGAGAAAATCAGTATGTAAAAATAGATGAAAAATTCAATCACTGATATACTTCGGGCTAAGTTATCAGTCATTTAAAGTTAATGAGAGTACACGAGGAGCTTTCAAATCAAATGAAAAAATAATAATGATAAAACTAACTAACTCGAGAGAGGGCTTAACCGGTGATTTAAAATCGTTTAGGAGCATTATATAACGTTATTTGTTTGTCATGTTTTGAAGAGATATCCCTTTGTACATTCTAATAGATTTTTTTAGTAATGAAACTGTGGCTCAGGTGAAGAATTGTGTCTTCCGCAAATAATCATTCATAATGAAATCCACAGACAACTTGACAACTGAATGATTGTAGTGATATTCCAGAAAAAGTATGCTTACTGTTTAAAAAGCAAAACGTGACTACAATTCAGTTCGGCGGAACTACACTGTTACATTATAGTCCAAGATATAAACAACCAACCTTATGATCATTAAAGTGCTGTTATTAAGAAAGAAATAGCAGTGTTCTTTAAAAAGTATTCGAATTGATAACAAAACAATACTCCATGCTCGGATTGACGTTACTATTATCTCTTGTCAGAGCCCATTTAGCTTTGAATAGACATTTGAATAATATTAGACCAGGTTATACATTTTTAAATCGGATAATCAGTGATTTCGAAAGTAATGTTCTTTCTTTTTACACATTTAATATAAATTATTTATGCAGTCATGCTTTTATAATACATTAATCTTCTTATATTTTTAGGACACTTAGTCAACAGTCTACATTTGTCAGTCTTTACTTTTATTGAATATAATTTCTAACATCAGATTGATATCCTCATAGATTTGAATTTTTGTCTTTAATAACTATGTTTTATGACAAACGGAGGAACATTAAACTTGTGACAACCCAATCTGGCTAAATATAAGGGCTTAAGTGCTTCTTGAACAATTTGACACTTACTTGCCGGAAACTGAAAATGCCATTTGATATATTTTGGATTTGGGTGATACTGTGCTCATGACATTTCTCAGTTTTAGATAATGTTAAGGTAAAGTGAGCAAATGACAATGTTCTCGCTTGTTCAAAAGATAACATTTGGATTGAAATCCCTAATGTAATTCCTGTCATTATCTTTATTGAAGTTCCACAATTGTGATGCATACCGGGGAAGGGGTAACTGCGTATTCTGCCCGGGTTACCACCTGCGTTACTAAAAACAGGTCTCCAGACTTACAATATAGGGTATCAAAATCAACCTGACACTCTGCAAGTCTCACATAGGGTATCAAATTTGGCGTTTAAGTCTCTGATGGGGTATCTAACTGAGAAAGAATGATTGAATAAACGCTGATGATGCCTTAAATTGCAAGTAAAAGTGTTTCACTTGGCACTTAGCACAAATATTCAGACTATATGCAATATCTAATGTGAATTTGAAATTATTATATAAATGTCTTCACGATCTGCAATGGTATTCAAAAATTTGAAAATGTTGTCAAAGCTGAATCAGACCTGTCTTAGTGCAAACTGTTAAGGACGTTTAGAATTAACAGCCGTTAAAATAAACATTTCCACTGTAATTTACTTAGCTCAAATTTTACATATGAAGAGCTTGTTTCCAAAGCCTCTCACATCCATTTTTGTTAAACTGAGAAAACAAGGAAAGTTTATTATGACATTTGTACGCTGTTATTTTGAATCAAGTTTGCATGCAAATTAAGTATAATGATGTACTTGTTTACAATATTATGTTTACAGAAATCAGACTAATCACATTTATTTTTAAACTAATTTCAATGTTTCAAAAAAAAATGGATGTAAGAGGTATTTTCACCAAACTCCATAATTAATCAATGGAGAACAAACAAAATAAATCAATTTCAGAAATTAAGATCATATTTTCAGTGTAAAATGATGTGATTTATTAACTAAAACTAAAACATGTAGTAACACCTTTAAAGCCCCAAAACAGCTAAGTTCACTTCAACACTTTCATCTTCCTCACTTGCACTAATCATTTCTACTATTTTCTTGTCACAAATTTAATGTAAAATTGTTCAGAAAATGACTGCAAAAATAATATTAAAAATGAGTGTATGTGTGCAATACCCTGGTCACATAACCTTTTAGGCGAAGTTATGATGTGTTTACGGTGTCATACGGGTAGAAATTCATCGGGCACCGATCGGACACCGGGCGGTGTCCGTGAGCCGTAGAGACACTGTCCAATCACCGGCCGGTGTCCGATCGGTGTCCACTGAATCTCTACCGGTATGACGCCTAAAACAAATTGTTTCCCCGCAAGTTTATGCGACCAGGGTATATTACTGTTATCTCCACTATGACGAAATGCGGTGTGCCAAGATCAAGGAGTACTAATCGACCAGTGTAAAGTATGTAGTTTCATGCAGTACTTGTCTAATTCAAATGTTGCGGGAAATGATAATTGTAGTTCCCTCAAACGATGCATTAGTTATGGTCCAATAACAACAACAGGCATGGACATAAGAGGTTGTCACAATACTATTTTGGATGTAAGAGGTTTTGGAAACAAAGTCAATTTTTGATTGACATTTTCAACAGATTATAGGCGCTTTTGCAACAAATCATTGCTTGGAATGTATGGTCAAGCACTATATGTTTCAGGTTCAAACCCAAATTCCATAAAAATGGACGTAAGAGGTTTTGGAATCGGGCTCTTCATATATAGTTAGTAAAAAATAATACTTTGCCCATGTTTCAATTCAGTAGCTGTTTTCTCAAAATCATGAAGTGCGGATTTCCTCTCATATAAGAAAAACCTGGTCCCGATTTGTTCTTTTGACGTGACCTGTCGGACAAATCGGACTTTGAAACTTTATAACCACAAGGGGGTTAATGTAAATAGA
>JXSR01S008447.1:126604-136768 GCA_000969725.1 Ophiothrix spiculata
ATTATATTATCATTATTACGTAAACTTCAAAATCAAAAACCCGTATTTTTTGTCACTCAAAATGATTCTTTTTGACAGAAATCCTACACTGAATGTCACTTGACTTGCCGCTGAGGTTGCCACATTTCCGTCATTTTCGATCGGGGTGCCATTGTTTAGAAAGTGTCGAATATTTGAGAACGTGTTTGAAATGTTTTGTTTTTGGGGTTTTTCATTCACACACGGCCTTGTTGCGCACAGTCCTCGACATGCAAAGAGAAGAATATTTTGCAGGAAACGGAATGTAGCTAATAAAAGCCGATTTTTATAAACTTCTTATAAACCTACTTTATAGAAAATACGATCACATAATATCCATCTTGCTCGAAATATACAAAATACACTCTAGGGTCAGTATACCTGTTGTCTTCAAATCACCAAATAGTGTAATATTTTTGAAAAAGAAAAAAGCAATGTCAAGAAAATATATCTGTGAAAGGAATTTTAAGTAATTGACAAATAGCCATAAAAGAAATACCCCCCCCCCCCCCCACACACACACACACACACAAAGAACAAAAACAAAACAAAGCAAAAAGAAATTATTAAATAAAAAAGGCATAATATTTTGAACATTATTACTTTCAAGATGTAAAGCATGTAATGACACAATTTGATTCATTGTGAAGAAATGCATAGGATTTAATTATAACATTATTGTACGGTATACAGTTATGTGTTTAATGATACACATTAATTGATACATTTCATCCGGAAAGAATCATGAGGTCTTGAAACCATTTTGTTCTTGAGATCGTTGTTAACCTTCGTCAACCCAGGCTATACTACGTAGTTACCTTACCATATGCTAAAGGTGGTATCTACTACCCCTGATAAAATAAACCTGTTTTTATACAATAGTATAGGGTAGGTTCTCTTCTTTCCATTGATACTAAAATCATGGACATCGACCGGGGTGTTACATACTATTGCGTCATAAAGTACTTCATGTTTGAAAATGTCGCTTAAATCTGATTTTTGACCAGTATTTGAAAAAAAAAATCAAAGATTAAAAAAAGAACGATTCTGCAGACCCAAATGCTACTACCGGTAGTTCTCAATTCTACAAACAATTATATTCAACAACAGGATCAAACTTATTCAGATTTATAACCGGTAATTGTATGGTTGATCACCATTTGAGCCAGCTATAATATGTTGTAATACATTCGAAAGCGCAGAGGAATAAACTATAATTCTCCATTTTAGGGTTCCATTTCACCCATATTTCCCAATTTGTTGGTCTCACAGATGTAAGAACAGACTGACCTTTTCAAACATCATCATTTAACCATTCATTACACAAAGAGGCTGTTCTTCTACTCAATAAAGCACATCTTGGTTAAATTTAAAACAAAATCACAAACTCAATAACATACTGTGACAGTTAAGTGTTCTTTAAGAGTAACTCAAGTAAAACATTGACATTGATGGATTTTTATTTCAGAACGTCTTTTTATTGTTATATAAATCACACCGAAAAGTTGCAAATTAGTTTTATTAGTTTATAACACAATAGAGTCCTTATATTTTTAGCTTTCATTTTCATTTTTTCAGAATATTAAGGACAAAATGATGACTTTAACCCTTGTCTTCCTAAGGGGGTGGGGGTGATCGCCGATTGCACCAAAATATGAAACACAGCGACCACGAGCATTTGGGTAATTGGTTTTACATCCTTTGCTTTCATTTTGACGAACAAAAATTGGGGGTACCACCTAGGGTGGGTGGTAGGCCGTCAAAGTCGGCGGGTAGGGGGTGGTTGCCACCTCGGAAAATTGTAAATAGCCATTTTGAAAAATATCTGCATACTATTGACTTTAAACTTACAGAACAAGTTAGAATTGTTGATTCCCTCACTTATTGGTTAAAAAACCTGACGAAAATTGGACATTTAGAACTTTTTATAACGATTTTTTGAAAAAGTTACCATTTTTGCCAAAAGTCGATTTTTTCGGTATGGAAATACTTTGTGACGTCATAATTACGTAACGCCTCGACCGATTTTCATGATCTTGGTATCAATGGAAATAGGAGACCCTATCCTATACTTTAGTAACAAACAATATATTTTTGAGGGGTCCCAAGTTCAAAATCACAGGGGTTGGTAACCCCCCCCCCCCCCTCAGGAAGACGGGTTACAGAAAAAGGCTTAGGAAGACGAGGGTTAAAGTAGCTGACATAAATCCAAAAACGAAATCAATATACTCGTACATATAAAAGATAAAAAGCAACGTCAAACTACGCTTTAAGGAAGGCAGTTGTGCATTGCAGGAAAATATACTGTATGGTTATTTTTAGGCTAATCTATTATATATGGTAACTCTGTGTTTTCGTCGACATCAAATGACAAATAATCCTTCTTTATACATATTTCATTACTATCGTTCAAAGACTTCTTGTGGGAAATAATTATACCGCGGGCAGGCTTTTCGAAAGTAATCAGTTATGAACATAAGACGAGATAACGTTCTCAGTCCAGAAATTTATCATTTGGTCAACTTCAATGTGGATATGGTGAAGTTGGGACAATAGGAGAAACCACTGTGGTGGCTTACTCCGAATGGGGTCACTTTGCAGATGATGTCAATTTTGATTTGATCATTTTATCAGTTACATAATTATCTAAGCTAAAAAATGACACATCACTTGTTAGAATTAGTTAAGGCGATCAAATTATACAACAGAAAATATGCTTGAAATTGTTATTATTTTCGTAATTTTTCCCTGTCAATTTTCACAAGATTCTTGTGTTATGTTTTATGTTGCAAAGTCTCCATTTTCTGGAGGTTAGCTATCACAAATAGAAATCAACATTAACATGAAAAATGTAGTATAAATATTGTAATTTAACAAGTTTGAAATTATATTTGAAAAGCATTTTAGCATCATCAAAATTGGGCCGGTTACCAATCCATGCCCTGGGGTCCATGCTTAGCCTTTACAATGTTACAGAGACACATGTTTTTTCATGATCTTGGTATCAATACAAAAGAGAGACCATACTTTCTGTAATAATACAAAACAAAATAAATTGAGTGTCAATTTGAATATTACAGGGTGGTGGTACACCCCCCCCCCCTCTCCTCAAGAAAAAAAAATAATGTTATAGAAAAAGAGGAAGGGGACACTCAGTAAGATGAAAGTTAATCAAAGCATTATTCGCTTATAGCATAACAGTATTAAAATTTTTACAGTCGATCGATCTTGAACTTTTTTAATACAAACACATTTTACTTCATTTGTTCTGAGGGAAATTATACTTCTTAAGAGCAGGTTGACCTTCTCAAACATCATCTCTTAGCCATTCATTACACAAAGAGGTAGTTTCTCCTACTTAATAAAGCACATCTTGTCTATTTGAAACAAAATCAAAAACTCAATATTATGCTGTGACAGTTAATTATTCTTTGAGAGTAACTCAAGTAAAACCTTGACTTTGATGGGTTTATTTAAGTACGTCTTTGTTTTGATATATTTCATTGTTTCTTTTTTTTTCAGAATCTTAAAGTAAACATTATTTTAAGAAACAAATGATGACTTTAAAGTAGCTGACATAAATCAATGATAATAGTTAGGAAACGAGTAAACTCAGACATATAAAAGATATAGGTAACATCAAACTACGACTTAAGGAAAACAGTAACAGTTGTGTCTTGTGCGAATGTATACTCTAAGTAGTGGTCGGTTATAAAATGGTGATGTTTTAAATCACTTAGGGTAAAACCTCATTTGATGCAGTATGATCTAATGAACATTTTGACATTTTTTTTTTATTGAAATCGGCCAAAAATGAAACAGTGTGGGCCGAAAAATCGATTTTTAAGTGTGTGTTGGGGGGGGGGGGTCAATGGGTGTCTCAAAATGTAAAATTTGACCATTACTGATTGTGGTTCGATATCCGTCTGAAAAGTAACCTTGAAATTGGGCTTAAGTTTTTTTGAACCACCCTGTATATATAAAATGAATAAATAGAAATAAGATAATATAGATATGTAATAGGTCATGGAACATGTCTGTAGTTGAAAACAGTCGACGGGCGGTTGTTATATAATCGAAAACATGAGTCCCATATAATCACCAACAGCTGTCACTTAAAACTATCTGCAGCGTCTAATTGTGTAAGTAAACTAGATATCAATAATCTAGAACACGGTTTTATTATGCATTTTTTCCTCCATATATCTGGCGCTAGGCTTGTATTAAACTAGATTCACATGTAATTACACATCTCCGCTGAAGAAATTTGTCTAGTCGTCTGAGAAGTGTTTCAATAAAGAAGGTATCAATACTCAACAACTAAGTTTGGAAACTTTTTCAAAGATTGAATGCAATTACTTTTATAGCTATAATTAGATAATTATTTGTTTAACAAGAGGTAACAAGAGGGTGGAATGCACCCGTATAATATTTTCCTGCATCATTAAACGCCGATCAACTAAACAAGAGCAGTTTTAAATTGAAATTAAGGTTGTTTTATTCTGTTTTAGATAAATTAGACTGTAGTGGAAGAAGTACTTAAGTCACAAAATATACGGTTTTGAGATATAAGCGTTTAAAGTTCTGACTTTTCTAGAACTTTAAAATTCAAAAGGGTATTAAATACATATTAGGTATATGTTATTGTATGTTGGATTATATCATTTATAGTGATTTAGAAGGCTGTATCGATTATTGATGTTATGTAATCAATAATCGCTAATTTGGACTTTAATTACTTTTTCCTCTAATATTGTGATCGCCTATCAAATAATGTTAATTATCTCAAACTAAGTTCTCCAAACATTATGAAAGTATATACGTATATTTGGAATGTACAAGTCAAGACAAACATTTTGATATGTTGTTCTGGCAAATCGGAGCTTGTTGAACATTTGACCTCATTTGATTTCTGGCTTATAATATAAGAGATATTATCTCTTTAACCAAGCAATCAATATTATGTAAAAGTATGTATATTAATTTTGTAATCTACAGGAGTTGACAATTAATTTGATATGTAACTCGACATACTTGAAGCATTTCAAAAATTTCACCCAAAATTCACTCAAGCGTAACGACCGCTTAAGATGGATTATATCGTCCAAAAATTGTCAACATGTTTTCCGCCTTATAGTTAACTCAAAAACCACCAATAGCTCAATTTCGTCATAATGTGATTTAAGTATTTCTTCCACTACAGTCTTCAATTGCAATTTGATTAACAAATGATTACTGAAAAAGAATTCTATCAGAAAATAAAAAATTAAAGGGTTCCATGTACGGTATAATAGGAGAAGCACTACAATAGTTATCAAGAATACGTTGTATGATAAATGATTCAATACATAATAACACTCTCCTTACCGGATTTTACTCTACCGAGCTTTTTACCTGATTTGTTAAATCCTCATCATTTTTTAATTGGTCAAACTTCCTGTACCTTAAAAACAAAGAAATCATATAATATGTTATACAAATTAATGCCGTGATATGATAGACATACCATATACTTAATGCTTAAGGCTTAATAACATGATGCAGTGTATTTAAAAGAGAATCATGTCCTGTTGCTTCAACGTTTTGACATTTTTAAAGATCATGTGATGTTGGTACTACTCAAATTTTCCAATACCCATGTAAAGTTTCACATCCAAGCCAGACTCCGTTATGGAGATATGTATGAAAATTTTCTAATTATGGTTACCATTTTGTCAAGAAGGACCTCCAGCGGTGGTGTCAACTTAAGAATATTGTAATAACAGCGATTAAAAAGGCCAAGACATACTATTATACATCAGAATCAGATACTTGCAAAGAACTGAGCCAATAAAATGGCAGTAACGAATGCTACTAAATCTGACCTTAGCATAAACATTCAAGGTATTTGCCTAAGTTTTTGAGGATCTTGATTTTAACCGTCTCTGCTCCTATTTGCCAGCTAAAAATGATATCCCTCAAATATACCCGTGGGATGTTTATGCTGAGCTTTCTAAGTTAAAATTTTCTAAAGCCAGTGGCCCTGACCAAATTCCACCAAAACTAATAAAGGAATTTGCTTATGAGTTGAGTATTCCATTCTATGATATTCTTAATTGTTCATATGGGGAGGGCATTGTGCCTATACAATGGTAACAAGCAGTTGCTGTCCCTATACCGAAGCAGCACCCACCAACTATAAACTAAGACCGGTATCACTTACCTCAATATTTGCTAAAGTTGCAGAAGGGTTTGTTACTTAGAGGCTGCCGGATGATATTGAGCACAATATTGATTCGCGGCAATTTGGCAATGTAAGAGGTGTTTTAACCTCTCACTATTTAGTTCCATTGCTTCATTTTTTCAGGGTGCGGAGAAGAGTCGAAACATTGGAACGGTGGTACTTACGGATTTCTCGAAGGCCTGGGATCTCGTTGATCATATCCTTCTTATTGGTAAAATTGACATTGGAGTTCTTGGATTTGCGACCTTCTCCGCAACCGCCTACAGTGTGTTAGGTATTATAATACCCTTTGAGAATATGTTGAATTACATGCTGGCGTTCCCCAGGGCACAAAACTAGGCCCGATTGGTTTTCAGATTTTAACAAATGATGCAGCCCTTAATGCTGCTAGTAAATGCTTGAAGTATGTTGATGACTTAAGTTTTGCTGATAATTATGATGGAAAACAGATCACTGCTTTAAAAGAAGAGCGCGATAATTTCTTAAACGGGCTTCCGATAATAATTTGAAATTATATCCCAGTAAGTGTAAAGCACTCCAAAGTATTTTGCAAGGCAAACCCCACCAAAACGCGACATAAGAATTGGAACTAAACCACTAGCTTACGTCACTGAAGGTTTTTGGTCTGCGGCTTCCCGGTTGTTTATGCTGCAGACTCTTAAACGCTTCTGTTTCACCTCAGAAGAGCTCAGTGCTGTATACAGTGGGTACGTTAGACCAATTCTTGAGTATGCCGACGTGGTTTGGCACTCGGGCATTACAGCTAGTCAGTATATCATTTTTGAAAAGTGAAGTAAAACCTTTGTTAGCAATTTGTTCAATGTCAAAAAATATTTTTCTTGGACTATAGCAGTCAATGTGAATATTTGGTATGGATTAAATTACATGAATACAGGACGTTATTCACAGGTCGTTATTTATTTTTTTGCAACATTTATAAATGTTATATGCTTGTTTCGAAACACGTGGTAGATTTTATTTCCAGAAATGGTCGAAAATACAAAATATATTCAGAGTTTTGTAAAACAATCAACGAAAAGCATAGGGCTTACTGATCTTAATCACGTTTAGCTTAGTTTCACCTGTTACTCTATGGAAATCTTTAGCGGATCATAAACTTCCCTTCATGAAGACGAATGAAGATAAATGAGGTGTCATTTTACGCCTTTTATATATCATGGACTTTTTGGTTACTTTTTACAGCATATGATAACACTATAATGTTAGAGAGTACTCGGTAAATGAGTGTGCCGCAGGAAACGTTATCAATAAATAACAACCGAACGTAAAGCTTATTGAAATACAGCGACATCAGTGTAGTTTAAAGACGCACCGTATGACTTCCATGGGGAGCTGAGCGGAGGTGGGTGGGGTGCGGTTGGAAGATTAGGTAGAGGCAAGATTGTTTTTTTTTTTAAATTCAAGGCAAGTGTTTTTTTTTTATTTCCTTCACCCCGATAAATTAAATTGATGTCTACATATTTATGAAATAAAAATAATCTTGAAAAATAAATTCAAAAAAATAAAATAAAATAAAATCAATAAATAATAATAAAGAGAATCGACAACCACCGCAAATTTCAATATCATACTGCCCTCTTTAAAACCTGGAACGCATAAATTAAAAGAAAATAATTGGAGTCACGGTTTTAACGAAGTGTCACCTCCTATATTCATCCTCCTTGCTAATAGGCCTAGATTGCCATCGGAACTGCCATACCCAGCGGAATTGTAATATCTTAATTGACCTAATTGGACCAAGGGTCACATTCTGGGTAGATGTGTTTCTAAGTAATCGCTGTAGACAGAAATGATTCCATGTAGTATCGATGAAGTAAGCCGTCTAGAGGCTTCAACTATAACGAACAGTTTGTTCCAACAGACGGTAAGTGAAAGTATAAATAAAGACAGTGCGAAAAGAAGAACGAAAATGGGTCAACTCTCAAAAATGTTTATGTGCAATCTTGGAAGCCAATATGTGTACGTTTCTTATATAATTGCTTCAGGCAGTCCACATTGTATAAAATGGAATGACTATGTAAAAAGCGACATGGCAAGAATAGATGTAGATTTTAATCACGAGTATACTCCAGGCTGGGTTATGAGAACAAACGAGAATTGTCCACCTTCAATTTAACAATCTTCTTGCATAATTGTATTGATTTTCTTCTAAGACAATTATTAAAAGCCCCTTTACAAATTACAGAACAATCCTGCATAGTTTGATTAAGACAGCTTCAGTTTGAAAGTATAGAATCTGTATACACGTTTAATACGGGATGGTCGAAATGTCATGGATCAGTTACATATTAACCCTATAAATGATAGAAAATATGCATTTTTGCTAAAACCTCTTTACGTATTTGGGAAAGTTTGGTATCATATAAAAGGTCTATTTATACTCTATTTATGTGTAAAAAGTGAACTTTCCTTGATTCTAAACAATGAAGTTATACTTAAAAAAAGGCATTAGCGAACACGATCGATCGGGTGGAGGAGGCGACGGTGGAGGAGGCGCACATAGGATTACATGCAAAAGTGTAAGAAAGTTATGATTTATAAATACATATGTTGTTAAAACTAAAAACGCTGGGATCATAATTTTTTTGCATATACTTCAATGAGACATGCTATGTATAATGCTAAAGCATGTATCGAATATTGACATATCATCCAAATTTTGTTGTTTCCTAATGGTTTATATGTGGGTAATTTTCTCTATACATTACTGTTCAAAACATGAATTTGCACTTGAAAACTTTAAAACGGCATATCTTTTGACCGACTCGACGTAGTTGGTAAAAGTTATTTTTCAAAAGTAAATTTGACAAGGAATCCAATTATGTGATTAATTTTTAGTTAGTGTATACAGGAAAAAAATATGACCGATAAATATCCCAAAAATTAATGAGTCGTTTCATAGATTTTGACCATCCTCAGTTTTGGGACCACAATGAAATTGGTCACCAAATGTATTATTTTATGGAAGGCCATTACATCCATCAAGTTATGTTTGTGTCATCTGGATACACATTTCCCCAACAAAATCTCATTGTTCCAAGTTGGTTGACCAAAATACACTTTTATTGCTTTGCACCCTGTATAATTTTTACTCATCCCTCAAAATTAGGCTGATTTAGGTAAAACTGAAATCCTCGGAAAATAAGCTTTCCAGCAATATATAACTTTGTGGGTTTTAAGTGTATATATTTAGAGTAACAGTACGTTGAAAACAAATTGGCATGGTTTTACCAATGTTTTTGTGTGAAACGAAAATTATGACCAGTTAATGACTCATGTCCTACTGAAGTTATCTATGGCAAGCCATAGCAGACAAAACCCCTCTGAGTTGTAACCACCCTCACGAGTTGACAGCAATACACCATGGGTTTACAGCAATACACCACGAGTTTGTAGCAAAGCACCTTTTGTTTGCATCAATACATTACGAGTTTACAACATAATGCCTCGAGTTTGCCTTCAGACCAAATTTCGTAGTTTCACTCACATGCTCAAAACAACGGTGATTGCCAATAAACAAACCATTCTTTCCGCGATTAAATCGTATTGTGGTTACAAAAAAGTGAAAAACTAATCATATCCACACCCCACATTTGGAAAGATAAATTGATTCCAACCAACTTTTTGCTGTTGGTACTTATAGTCACCCTCATTGAAAGAGACATATTTCCATTAAAAATGGTTGATTAAGCCTACAAACTATGGCCCGTATTCCAGAAAGGTGAAACTTAGCTAAATCAAGGTTTTATTTCTCGTCAACAGCACGACTCATTGAACTGTTCTGCTTGAAAGCTGCAATGATGCATATCATTCCTGATCCTGGACAGTTGATGCTCAGTTTAACAATGGTTTAGCAAAAAACATCTTTCTGGAATACGGGCCCATATGTTCATGGTAAGCCA
>JXSR01S008449.1:57484-82052 GCA_000969725.1 Ophiothrix spiculata
TTGTAATAAGATAAGAATAGTCTAGAATTGGATTTAGCGATACAACAAATTGAAACAAACAGAGTTTCTAGAAAGAAGTCACTGAAATATTAAATTATGACATGTATGAAGATGTCGAAATATTAGATATACTTTATGTGATAAAGAGATTCAATTCACCGACAAAGATATTTCAGTAGTATATAAAACATTCAATCAAATTTTGGATTTTACTGTAAATTTTATTATGATTATATTAAATAAGTTTCACTTTCTTGTTTCACATAAAATAATCAGTTTAATGAGGATAAAGAAATTTGACGACAGAAGCTCAAAACGTGCCGCTCTGTTTTAGTGACGAACCTACAGGCAAATCATCTTCATTTTGACCCTGAAGGCAAGGAAAAATGGTCTTCAATTGTCATCTTCAACTTGACCCTTCATTTTAAAATTCTTGTAAGTTTCAAAAATGAATCATCACAAATTAAGGGAGCAGTTAAGGAATGACACTGACACTGGTGCCGTATATGACTAATTTTGGCTATGAGTTATATGTTGCTATTTGTAAATTTTCTTGTACGGACAGCTAAATATCCTAAATTAGCAATTTAAAATAAGATTTAGTATAATTTAATTATAACATTGCATGTCCTGATCTTTAATTTTTTTCTAAAATGACCACTTGGTATAAATTTGATTGGTTAAAAATATTGGATGAGGTGTAGTTTGCTGTGTGGTAAGTGAAGGTTGCATATTTTTATATGTGGCCCAAATATACAAACAGAACTGTCTAATTTCATGAATAGCAACCAGCAGACTTTCTGGAAAAAAAAGTTCAAAACTTTTTTCGATGCAGGCAAAGTAAGTCTTATGTGGTATTTCATTTTAAAAATCTTAACAACCAAAAAATTCACAAAATAAAATATATCATTTGTATGTAATCAAAATAGGTAATGAAACAAATTTAATCACTGAAAAACATGGTTTATCAATAACATACCTTTAGTTGTCATTCGGTGCTTCATTTACCATAGGCTATGATGATTTGTCAGAATTGGTTCAATATTCATTGTAATTTGAAGATAATAGCACAATTGTATTTTCTTCTAATGCTAGTGGGATGCATGTATCATTGCTGGCTTATTGTCTGATGAGAACCTTAGATCAGAGTCGTCAGAAATTGTGAAATTTAGTCCATCTTCTCAAAGAGTCCATGCTAAATCTTCCATTTAACTCTTCAAGCTAAAGCATATGTGCAAACTATCTTGATTTTCAGAAATTGGACCAAATGTGACTATAATGAATATAAAGTTTAATCGAGCAATTATTTTAAATGGACATGCTTACATTTTGAGTTGAGGAATCAAATTTCAAATGTTTAACCCTAATTCTGCTAGTACTTAAATGGACCCCCTTGAAGTACTCAGAGACAGTTACTATGTATGGTCTAAGATTGGTACGGGTAGGTGCAAGGGTCCTGGAGTTACGATCATGACCTTGAAATGACCTGGGATGACCTTAATTCGACTTTTTGGACAATTTCAAGATTTGACCTCGACCAGACTCCCATCAAAACACTCAGGGGGCAAATGCATGATCCAAGTTTGGTCCAAGTAGGATCAAGGGTTCTGGAGTTATGACTGTGACCATGAAATGACCTTGGATGACCTTGGGTCAACTCCTCTGTCAAATGAGCCTTGACCTTAGGATGACCTTTGGCAATCTTTGACCTTGGAAGACCTCCATTGGACTACCTCTGTAACACTCAGGGCCAATGCCATGACAATTTCAAGATCTGACCACAAATTGACCTTTGACCTTGGTTGACCTTGATTGGACCCCCATTTAAATACTCATGGGATCAATCACAATTCATGGTTCAAGTTTGGTCCAGGGTCAAAGGGTTCTGAAGTTATGGCTGTGACATTGAAATGACCTGGGATAACCTTGGGTCAACTCTCCTGTCAATTTTGAGCCTTGACCGCAGAATGACCTTTGGTGACCTTTGACCTTGGATGACTTCCATTGGACCACCCCTATAACACTCAGGGTTCAATTGCTATTTATGGTTCAAATTTGGTCTAGGTATGGTCAAGGGGTCTTGAGTTACAAACTGACAAACAAACATACATATACACTCATCCCATGAATTATAGTATGCTTTGAGCAGGATTATTCCTTTTGTAAACTTGGGGCCTGATGATGTCATCAGGTCAAGATCATGTTAACCAGCCACAATTGGCAAACAGAGCTATGAAAGATTTCAGAGTCACATTTCCCACCGAGTCTTCAAATTTCACAAGCCATTTTATTTGTAGTGAGATTGTCACAGGGGGTTTGTTTTCATTTCAGGGTGTGGTTGGTTAGTAGAGCTTGAATTTATTGAAATGGAATACTCAACATATATTTGGAATGGAATCAGAACGAGAATCGGAATAAGGAAGTTGTCGTCGTCGTTTTCTGGGTCTTTAATTTCACAAGCTAGTGCAGATTGTTTTGTTTTTGCATATTTAACACAATTTACAGCCAAGAATATGTGTTGGCACTTGAATTAATTTCATTTTAATATCTTGAAATATCAATACTTCATTGCGCCTTGATCAGGTTTCTGGATATTGCGCATTATAAGAAATTTTTGTATGTATGTATGTAACTGTCATAGCTGAGATGTAAATATATTGAGTTGTGCTGAAACAAAGAATGAAAAAGAAAATGATGGAATATTATTGGGATATCAAATCAAACTTTAGGGATCTGTTTTCTAAATTTATGGCTGCAACATTTTCTCTCAAAGTAAAATTGTAATAAGACAATTGTGGTAAGACATACACTCTAATCAGATATGTTTCCACCTGTGGCCACTTCAGCTGGCCCAGAAAAAAGGTTCATTTTCCTGCACTCTAGACATAATTGCATACTTGCCAATTGTCCCTCCTTTGGAGGGACATCCCTCTTTTGACCTAAACTAAATGCCGTGATTTTAGAAGATGTCCCTCTTTTTGCAAATATCTCTACATAGTAATGTATAGGAAATTCAGAAATGCCCCTCTTTTTAAACATTTTCTCTCATTTGTCCCTCTTTCTGAAATTAGAATGTTGGCAAGTATGTAATTGTCTTTCAACATTTTGTCTGCAATTTCTTTTATATTTCTTTATCCAGAGAAGCAAAATTTCCCTTGATCACAAAACTTTTGCAGCAATGGGCTTCCTAAATTGCCAATTTTCTGATGCTATTTTGTGCTTAGTCAAAGGATTTGTTTTTCTTGACCGATCACCAATGACCTTATCCACCCTCCCATTTTCAATCTAAACTCTTCATTATTATCTGAAGTAGAAGTAGGGCCGAAAACTAATTATCACCTCACTCGTGTCCCGCTGCCCCAGAAAGTCTTGTCTCAAGGGAGCGATGGCGGCCGTCAAATTACGTCAAAGCTCACATCACAAGCTTGAAGTGGAAGTAATTATTCATGTAACAGGCTCCCCATGCCATGTTGCTGATGTGTGCCTCCTTTTAGGCCAAAAAATAAATTGTTTGGTTGTCCTGCACAACTTTTTTTTTTTAAAGATTTTTTTTCAAATGTAAGTCAAAGTTACACCAATTATGGCCTCTATAAAGATGCAAATACGTCTACTGTACCGAAAAATCTCTTTATACAAGTTTAAAAACAGTATTAAAATGGAAACAAAATGAAAACAACAACTTACAAAATATTTTCATAAATCAAAATTCTCAAAGAAAAAAACACTTTTTTTTGGAAATCTTAAAATTAGGCGCGGTATACTTTTGTACAGTAAAAACTTTTCTCCAGTTTCGAAATATAGGGGTGGTCGGTCGCCTTGTGGGGGGCACTCAACTTTGAAAGTGGTAGGTATATCAGGCGCGAAGCGCCGAAATTGGGGTCTGGTGAACTGTTTTTCTGTAAAAAATGGACCTTTAAAACCGATTTTTAGGGGTCTAGTGAACTGAAATTTTGGCCAAAAATAGCCTCCTGAGCTCGAAATTTCTGCAGTTACAGCTACAATTTTGTAATTTTTCTCAAAAATGGGGTCAAAAGAACTGAATCATGCTGAAATTGGGGATCTAGTGAGCGGCTTGGCAGCCTGAAAAAGGGGGTCTTGACCGCCGGACATATATACCTTGCCCACATATGTGAGTGCCCCCCCCCCCCGGGTCGGTCGAAGACAACCAAATAAACTTTTTTTTTTGGCCTTATCATGCTCCCCATGCCATGTTGCTGATGTGTGCCTTTTATCTCTTTTCCTGACGCTGTGGAAATTGAGTCCGATGAGATACACGCACTGACCCATTTAATGGTTTGGTGCTAATTGTTTTCTTTGCTAAATTGGCGAAAAAGATTGGGCTGGATAAGGAATTCAGGCACATCATGATAGCATTCCATTGGCCAGTAACACTATGGGGTACTACATGCTTTCTGTAAGAGCAACTGTGATTGGTTGTCAACAAGAATTGCTTGGTGACGTGGCCAATTGCGATGCAGTTTTGAAAAGAGCTTTGAAAACGATTAAAAAGGTGAAAAGGATTAAATATTTCAAAATTTGGGGAATAGTTTGTATAATTACCTGGTGAAAATCAGTATTTTAAATTTCAAACAGTATATTTTATAAATTGTGAATGTTTGCTGATGGTATTTTAACAGAATAATTGAACTCAAGAAATCGAAATATATTTACATAGAAACTTGTGACCAATCAGCCAGCAGTTCTCATAGGTTATCAGTCTAAGCTGTCATCTTGCACCAGTGATACCCTTAATGCTTCGCCATGGTGTATCTCATCCTGTCAGAATGTTAATGGCTGGTTCAGATCTTCCTGTTGGTTAAGGAGTCATTCTTAGTGTTTGAATGAACTTTTGTTGAACCTCAAGTTTAATTAGGATTTATACACTTAGGCCCATATTCCAGAAAGGAGTTTACCTAATGGTGCGTTTACACTGTGACGACTTGTTTTGACGTAGGGTAACGTATTTGCAACTAAAAGGTTGTAACTGAAAGCGACTGATAGTAACGATAGTGTGTGTGGCCAGCAGCGTGTGAGTGTTAACTGACTTTTACTAACGATGATGGGCGTAAAATTCAAAACTGCAAAACGCAGGTCTACATTTCTTGTCGTTACCCCCAATACATCGCAGTGTAAAAGCACCTTAAACACGGCTTTAATTTTCCTCAACAGCACGGCTCATTGAACTGTTCCACTTGAAAGTTGCAATGGTGTGTATCATTCCTGGAAGTTGAAGTTCAGTTAAACCATGGTTTAGCTAAACATGTGCACCTTTCTTGAATACGGGCCTTTGTGTCAAATTTGCACTAAAATGTCGAATTTTATTTGTTTGATACAGAGAAATGCATGTTTTATGCATTTTTTACTTCCTGTTTTGTACTTTCTCTCCTTAAATGTGGTGATTACCCTGTATAAAATAACATGCATTTGTTATTCAATAAAAGTTCACACATATCTATGTAATAACAACTACTTCATGGAAGAATATTCTAGTTGCGAATAAAAAAGTATTCTATACAATATTGATTTTTTATCACTGACGAAATTGCCGTTCTAATCCCGAGGTGCATTAGTGTATAAGGGTAAATAATTTAAACCCGGATAGTTGTTGCGTCAAATATTTGGTGTGCCAAAAAAACTCTATACTATTACTAACCTTATTATACTCCTCTCCCTAATTTTAATATTTGATACATTTTGTTTATTTCTCTAGCGGTACTTTATGAGATTTGTGGTATAGGGTTCATTCTTCAAAACCTAATTGAAATATTATATTTCATAAAAGATTTCTCCAGGGTCTTAGTCTGGCTAGACACCTAGTAAAACAGAATTTTATTAGAAACATCATTATCCGCAAGTGTTAGATCCTATCAACTAATGTTTCAATTGTCTAGCCTAAATGACTGTAACATGTAGAAAATTTAGCCTACAGCTATTCGGCTTTATATCTTTATGTTTTCTCCAATTTCTATCTTGCAACTAATTTTGGAGAGAGTACTTAAGTTATATTGGATTATGTGTCAAATAGCCTCCTTCCAAATTCAAAGGGATTTCTATCACATTATCTTCAGAAGATAGTTGGGTTGACTGCACCTACTATGTACTTTCATTTTTTGTTTCCATCTTAGTAGTACTTTCACTATACTCCTGAGTCAAATAATAAAATTTTCTGATATCAAAACATGTGAGATGTTGCTGATTTGAACGGGAAATAGTGCGGAGGAAATTAAAGTCAGATTTAATATAAATCAGTGCAGTGAATGCAATATTGGCTTTATTAGATTAGATCTTGATTTTGTTTTTCTTGACTTGTATATTTCTTTATTTTGTTATGAATTTATGAAATGTATAGAAAGGATACAATTGGTTATAGTTATTATTATCTTCATGTTTACATTAATTGTGTAGTGAAGATGTATGTTCTCATTCATCCAGTTGTAATAGATATAAATGATAAATAAATCAATTACTGGAACTTACTTTTGCAACTGCAACGTTGCAACCATAACCAATGGTCTTCAACAGGCATCTGAATCCTGGGGATGATCACGGGCACTTCGTGACGTCACTAGCTGTCTGTCACGTGATCATCCCCAGGATTCCAGTATTTGATTTATTTATTATTTGATTTATTTATTATTTATATTAATTGTGTAGTGTTCGCATTTAAAAGTGAAAACGCAAGCCTAAGCTTTTAAATATCTCTGGGTCATCAATGGAAGGTAATTCAGAGCTATAATGTGATATCTGAAGATACTGGAAGGATGTTGAACAACGACTCTAAAATGTTAGGTGTCCCCCAAAACACTAGCTCAACATAGCTGCTGTTTTTTTACTGTATAGAGGATGCAATTATTTTTAATTCATGATATATTTCAAAATTCTACAAGTATTTACAAATAGCTAGCGCTGAATTCCAGTTCTATACTAATGTTGTTTTAAACAAATAACATTAATACCTGAGAGACTTTCTTTTTGCAACACCTATCTCGTAATTTTAAGGTAGCAGAATTTTTCATACTCTCTTGCATCATCAACTACCAATGATGGTTTGATGGCTAGAATACTTTGGACAAACACTGTATATGAACTGAACATGACCATAATTATTCTTAAAGGCTACCAAGACATCAACTCAATGGTGGCTCAGCATGGTGAGACATGGGTTTGAAATACGAGAAGTCCTGTTTCTTTGAACATTGGCTAGAAAATGGGAAAAAAGATAGAAAGGGTTAAGAAAACATGACTTATTGTTCAGGGAAGAGATTTTTAGTGTCATACACAAAATAGTAATGACCTCTAAATAACCTGGTAGATCATTTGCATTTAAATGTGCATCAATGCAGTGAGGTGAGTAACCATCAAATATCCCAGTGTGTGAATCTGGTAATAGAATATTGCAATTTGGGTTTATGACTGGGTGATTCACCCAAAGATATGAGGATGGGATGTGTCTTACCTAGCCTTGCTCCAAGGCGTGAGGTTGTATCCCCTATAATTCCAATATCCAATACATGCAAGGCCTGTTTCCCATTTCTTTAACTATTCTCACTTCCCAATGTATATGGTATACAGTTAAATCAATTGTAATACCTCCCTCTGAATTCAGTTTCCTACTAGTTGCTTGGTAGAAATAAGAGATAGGCTATAGACACCCTGGACAGAAGCTCCTTTGTCTGTAGTCCCCGGGCTGTAGTCAAACAGTTCATATTATATATGTATGTTGTAACAGTCACATAATACATTTGCTTGCTAACAAAGTTCACATAGGGAAATGTAATGTGGTTGGAATTATGGTCTAATTGGATTAATGAACTTCAACTACTTTGAGGTTCTATGGTCCATTGTTAAATACCAAAATAGAGAGTTTGAAGGAACTTTATATGCAAACAGTGATGATTTTTGTTTCACCCTACAATTTTACAATTTGGGACTTTTGTGAGAATTAAAGTAGGCCTATATTGGATACCTGTGCGACTGTTTTAAAAATAGCATATTTAAGCATGGACAGTGCAGTGGAAATATAAATTTCACAGAAAACTGAATATTTTGGAGAGAGTACGGGACAACAGAGACTTGGAGCAAGTCTATGTCTTACCTGGATTTCTTGGCCTTGGTGGATGCGAACCTAGGGGAAGAGGGGTGCTCAGACTCTCAAATATCCCAGTGTGTAAATCTGGTAATATAATACTGCAATTTGTGTTTTATGGCCTTTTTTTTCATGGCCTTTTCTTGGCCTTGGTGGATGCGATCCTCGGGGAGGATCGCATCCACCAAGGCCAAGAAATCTAGGTGGATGCGATCCTCTGGGAGGGATAGGGTACTCAATATATAACAGCCATGTATGGTACCTTAGTGTGCTAAATAGGTAATAAAATGCTGAAATTGGTTTTGTAAACGCACCCACTGACAAGAAAAGAAGATAAGAATGTGTGTTGGGGCTTGATTATCCTGAGGTGTTTCATCAGTAAAAATTCTGCTCTGATCCTGAATAGTGTTGCACAATAACCTTATCATGAAATTCTGTAATCAAAGATTCTACAATCATGGATAACCATTTTTTAGGCCAAAAAAAATAAATTGTTTGGTTGTCCTCCACAACTTTTTTTGAGCAAGTGGGGGCAGGTGGATTTTTTTCAAATGTAAGTCAAAGCTACACCAAATTGCCACAACACCAACAAATGCCACAACACCAGCATTACAGGAAAAATTTCCAAGTCTTAGGCTAAGTTGTAGAATTTAGCCCTCGATACTCATCACTGAGTAAAATTAAAGGAAAAGAGTATAATTCTTAATAAACTGCAGTGTTCAGGTTTTAAATGTTAAATGTTTCCTTCTCTTTCTCTTTCTCAGCGCTTTGTATCCTTTTGGTTAAAAGGCGCTTTACAAATGCCAGTGTATGTATGTATGAGATGTGGTATGCTTTTGATAATAGAATTGTAATATGACATGAGTCACTCCCCCACCCCTTACTGGGTGCAAACACACTCTTCACCGTTTATTGGCAAAAATATATGTCAAGAAACGAACAAGCCTCAGGTATACATTTTAGTGGTTAGCAAAACAGTTTTGTACAATTATATGACGAATATAGTACTTTGTGTTGAATTTATCATTTGATAGATATGAATCTATTTGATAGAAATGAAAAGATTAAAACGATCAAACAAATTATATATCAAATTGTTGTTTTCTCTGTAAGGCGAAGAAAAAAAAAGGTTTACAGGCGGGCAAATGTTTAAAAAAAAATTTCCCCTAAAATAACCCCAAAATCTGAAATCTGAAAAATTGGGAGAAAACTGAAATTTTTTAGAACTGTTCAGCTCTCCTGTTGAGAATCAACAATTCAAAAATCATATTTTACATGCCGCATGTTATGCAATCATCAGACTACTGCATGTTATTCTTGAATTTGGACACTGCACGAGTCTTAATTATCACTAGGAAATGCAAAATCATGCAGTGTCATTTCAAGTCACTCTATTCATATATCTTTGGTAATCAAGTAAGCTTAAAAATGTAAGCTTCCTCTGATTTGTGGGTCATCTGTTGACCTCTAGCGGTCGTCATGGAGATGTGTGCTCTAAATGGATGCTCTATGAAAATATCACATGCTGCAAAGACAGGTGATCCTTTATGTTGTAAGTAATGGATGGACATGTCAGTATTTGTATTTGACAGTCTGATCCGTTACTCTTATTTTCTTTCTTTTATGTTAAAGTATTATATTTTATGGGATATTTTATGTCAATTATGATGTTATTTTGTGACCCTTAAGGTGTCTGGTCCATGCGTACTGGTACGTATTTGTTTTGATTTTGTAAATGCAGCAACACGCATGCGCAGTATACGCAGAATAGTGTTTTGAAGCCAAAAAATGTCACATTTACTAATTTTTCATGACAAATTACTTTATTAATTGAAAGAACATACCTTTACGCAAATTTTGTAAACAAATTGACACAAAATTTCAGTGGGAAGTTTTTAAATTATCACTAAATAGTGTCACTTTTGCCCCATTTCCCATAGACCCTTGTACTAATTTTCCCCCAAAAGCGCCAAAAATGTTATTTTTAAACTGACTCGCATGCTAAATCGAGACCCCAAATTTTCATTTTAAAAATCAGTTTAAAATGAAAATAAAAATATTATTCATGCCGATTTTTACCAAAACATTTCGGGCAGATCTATCATGGACCAGACACATTAAGTTTGAGTAGGAGTAACATACCATCCTATGTTTTTATTTCAGAAAGTGGGTCACAAAGTAGAGGATTTTTGTGAGTTTCAGATATAAATTGTTAAGTTTCAATATGGTTTAGTATCAAGAATATTTTGGGTCCTGGCTTGCACCTCCCTCAAAAAAAAAAGTGAAATGAAGTTTATCTAATGTCTTATCGAGAAAAAAGAACTTCCATTTTCTAATTCTGCAATTTGCAATGCCAGCCATAATATAGAGCATCTATTTGAGTCTTTGCATCCTGGGTGTGTTTCCCAGGTCAATGCTCTTCAGATCTTGTTAGGAAAAACAAATGTATTATTGATGGTGTAAAAGCACTTATTTTTTACCAGGGCAGTATTTTCTCTGAAATCACTGCAAATCTGTCCCTTTTTAGCTTATTTTTCTCTAAAAACAACTGCTAATCTGTTGTCAATTTTTAGGATTTTACAGTGATACAGTAAAACTTTACGTGAAAGTGAAAAGTGATTTATCCAACCCATATGTTAGATATGCGCCAAAATATACCATATTCAGTAAGATTGAGTCAATCGCTACGGCTGGAAGGGAGTAACAATGAGGAGGAGAAATGAGTGAGGGGTAATCACTTATAGTTCATGAAAATATTTACTTAAAATTTTGGTGATAAAATTGTCGTTAAATCTTCCCTTAAGCTGCGATCACATAGAAGTATACGCATGGGTATACGATATTCGCTATGTGTTTAGTGATGGGATTAATCCCTACCAATTTCAAATATGAATCACTCCCCGGGGAGAGTATAGCGAATACCGTATAATAATAATAATAATAATAATAAAAAGGCGCTTTTAGACCGTATAGTTCTATGTGATCACAGCCTTATGTTCGGGTTGGACTTTGCTCTTCGGAGCCATGTTTATATCCTGGATACATGTATATATCCATTCTGCAGCGCATGCAGGGTTAATAATTGATCGCAGATCTTAACAATAATATTTTTGGTGCACATATTAATATTTCATGATTTTTGATGCTACAACTCATATCTTGTTGGCGTAGTGGTCAAGAATATTTTTGGGCATTGGTTTGGTCCTACTCAAAGCTTTATTTTATAATAGTATGAGTTACCATGATGATATTTAAGTCTTAAAAACAATGACCATAAGTTAAAGCAATACTATGATCAAAAATGGTTTATATCAGGAACAGCATAAAATGAAGAAATGCGTTTTCAAATGTATTTTTTTCAAAAAATCGTTTTGCCACTGACAAATGGATAAAAAGCATTTGCATGCTTTCCTATACTAATACATGTGGAAATAAATTCTGGATACCGAATTGACAGAATTTAATGCAATAAATGACCATAATGGAAAAGGTAAGCATATTTAAGTCAAACCATTTGGAGGGTATATTAATATCTGTGACAAACCCATTAAGGTAAAAGAATCAAAAGTGATGGGTGACAAGGGACGCTTCATTCTTAACACTTTATAGTATTGCTTTAAATGAAATCAAGCTGTACACTCTTTCAGCTGTATCTGAAAAAATACAAATTTTCATTTTTCACTCTAGGACGGGCTCTAGGATCATTTGAATTTACCATTTCTTTTACATAATACACAGTTTCATAGAAAACATAGAAAACTATGCAAGTACTACTACTAGTGTACTTTGTGCAATAGAGAGCCCATTAAGGAAAGCAATCCATTTTCCCCCAACATTATCAAATGCCTGCAAATACCAATGCGATTTTGTTCCATTTTTCGTTTCCCAACTTTCCCTAATTCGCATGGATCAAATTTCAGAATACGAAAGTCATGCACAGAAAAACATTTGCTGTTCTATTTTTCTCGACAAGCTTGCCACATGTAGGTCATTTATTTCACATTTTGCTCTCATTATTGGATGTGGGTTTATTTAAGACGAAGATGCATCCCGTTTTCCATTTTAATAAGCATCGCTCTTGAATTACTGATCTTATCGCTAACTCTTGTGGGTATAAAACCTGACACAGATGTATTGTTGATACTCATGCTACCTCTAGTGTTTCTCTTGTTATTAAAGAATTTAATATAAATGAATCGGCCAAATAACAAAATAAATATTGTTTCATGGGAATTAGGTTGTCAAATTCAGCTAAAGGAGGACTTTTTTCAAAGAAAACTTCTTTAAAATATAAGGTCAACAAAGAAGTATCAGTCCTTATGGCACTTTAAAAAGAGGTGTATTTTTGCACTAAAAGATCTTTGAAATAGATGGAAAGGGGGAATGTATGATATATGTTTGCATTTTTTCCTCGACCATTTAATACAAGCCATTTTATTGATCGCGTAATTTTTGTAAATTGATAAATTCCATTTTGCTGTATGAAAATGAAATACAATAGTTATGCACATGCATGTGATAAAAAAAAGAAAAAAACACATTAATGAATATTTAATTTATACTCATTAAGTTATTCTTTCTATGAATGCTAAATACAAAATTTGCAATTTTTCCATCAAAGTTTGGAAATACATTGGACACAAAACAAGTTGTTTTTATTACTTGGCTTTTAATACTCTTTATTTTCACCTGGTTGATGTTATCTCAAAATGAATAAATGATCTCTTATTAGGGCTTTATAAAATGTCAAAGATGATAACATCACTAGTTGTAAAAGTGCTTACATATATATTCTCTGTTTAAAGAGGGACTTATGATTTGGGAATGTGGATCTTTTCACATCGGTGCAATTTTTTCAAGTTGACATGCATTTCATTTTGCATTGATAGTCCTCATTAAAATAATATCGGAATATTTCACAAGAACTAAATAAACTTTGCTAAAATGTATTTTATATGTGACATGTCACAATGACAAAAATTGCTAATTCCAATTTTGAGCTAGATGTGGTCGGAAATGAGCAGGCCCGTAGCCAGTATTTTTTTCAAGGGGTTGCGGATTTTTAAAAAGTTAACCTTTTGAAGGAAAAATTTTCGTTTTGTTCGACCCTAAACTAATTTTAGTAGTTTTGACAAAGTAAAAAGCAAAAAAAAAAAAAAGCAGTTTTCAAAGCATTTTGTGTAGAAGTTTAAGACCTTTTTACACTCAATTTTAACTTTAGAGGTCAGTATCTCTTAATTGAAAAGGTTACAAGAGAGAATCTTTAAAATTGCATGAGTCCAAATACCTCATAGATGGGAGTCTATATGAACACCAAATCGCTGCTCTTGTAACCTTTTGTAGCCTTTAGGAGCATTAGGGTTAAATGAAAGCACCAGCCAATATGTTGAAACAATATTACTAAACATAACCCTGTTTATTATTCCATGCAAAACCAGTTAGTTTGCATCAGTTAACTCTGTTCAGTTAGAAATATTTATTTTTTTAAAGAAAAGCAAAGGGCAAAAAACGACAGGAACTTTTACTTGATTTACTATCGATTAGAAAAAAGGTATAGCACAGTTACTTTTGCATAATATGTTATCTATTTCTGTATACGCATGATGAGTTCTGTGTGCTTTCCAATTAGCAAGGTAATTGGTTCCATTAATCAAATATGAACCTCCTTCAACCCACCCAGATATTCAATTACACATGGAAACTCTTACCAAAGCTCGTTAGCAAAACACATCAAATATTAATCGCTCTTTTTATGTAACAACAACAGTATTGGCTGAGTTTGGGGAGTCTTATTTTCTCCTTGATTATGTGCATTCATCAAAGATAATCGGTCGTGGCATCTGCGTCTATTATACCTGATAGCTAGAGATGTTCATTGCTAGCTGACCCCGATTTGAAGAACTATGAAGCTAATATATAGGGCACACCACACTAAATATTTTAAAATTAAAATTAGAGCCAAAAGAGAGTCAGCTGTTTTCAAACCTTTCAAACAATATTTGGATATTCTCCTGGTATTTTTAAAATCTTATATTATAGTTTCAACATTTCTGAAATACTTATAAATTTCAATAATTTAAATTTCAAGCTGTTTACAATAAGTGTTATAAATAGAAAATTGTCAAGGTTCTAGGGATTCTGCCCCTTGACACCAATAATGTTCTTGGATCTTGACCGTGGACCCGACCGTGGGCCACAATAGCTTTGTTTGCTTGACTCACTTCACTCTGAATTTTGGAATTTTCTAGAATTAAACCTAATTGCAATAAATTCAATTGATAAAGCTATGCTTATTCATAAAAATCCAAACTCAAAAAAAATTACATGTTAGTCTTTTTTTAGTGGAAAAATAAAACTTACAAATTTTTATTTAGCTGTAAAAAAATTGTATGATAGGATTTTGATACTGGCCTATTTGAACAGGCTAAAAAATGGAGAATTTTTCAAAGTTCCAGCTAAACAGAGTATAATGTGAATGTCCCTTATCAAGCTTGCAAAATTTGATGATGAAAATCAGTAGACTAAAACATTGAATTATTCCATCAAGTCTCTGCAAGTAATAATTGGATCTGGGCATTATGAGAGGGAAATATCAACATCTATCATGCCAAATGACGCTTGATGATGCCTCGTTAAGTCAGTGGAGAATTCAAAATAAAGAGTATTTGGCACCAATAGTCTGAGATGTCTTGTTTTTATTTGAATATATTTGTTTGATATTCGAGTATTGACTTGCATTGTGAAGTCATTTGGGAGAATCTTCATTAGAAAAAACTTTTTTGTTCTTTATCTGAAATGGGTTTAATTTAAATCTTTGAAAACATAAATTGGTTATAATAAAAATGGTTAGAATTAAAATTTAGGGACTAGAAACACTGCTAATAGAAAATGTGTTATACAATGTGGATCGTCATATCGAAAGGTACCTTAATACCGGCATAGTACATTACGAGATACGGGCCATTGAAGCTAATCATAGTCAAAAATCACGTCCAAGGTCGAATTTCTAATTTCATCAGAAAGGTATTCATTAAAGTGTATTCTATCATATTAATCAGGTTCCAACATCCAAAACATAAGAAAAATGTATTAAAAACCAAGCTAAAAATCCCCTCTCCATTCAAGATTTACTAAGTACAAAAACTTTAAACTCGATTTTCTTAGAACTATAGTTTTCCGAATCAGCCCGATGCCTTTAAACAATTTGGGTGTAACTTCGCAACCGAACATCCAATAACCAAAATCAAGGTGTCGATTTTGATTTTGCCGACCTTAAGGTACCTTTCGATATGACGGGTCACATATGTGCCTTTCCAGCTCTTACCAGCCGTAAAGTCATTTTGCGCTACAGGTGAAAATACATGAAAAGGTCATACATAATGGTGAAATTGATTTTTTTTTGTTGCCTATATGCAATATTTATGCATTATTCCAAACACATAAGTTTTATTCTGAAAAACTGAAATTAAGTATGAAAGAAGCACCATCAACAACAAAAAATTATATTGCTTGCTGGTTTTTAATACAATTGCTTACTGGTTTTTGAATGTGTTTATCTCAGTTTCATCTTTTATTTAATGACAAACTTTCACCGGGGCAAGGACCCCTTTTTATTGATCATTTCGTCATAATGTACAAATTGATGTGCGCTTCGTGCATATTTCACTATTAAATATCATTATTTTAGCCTAAAAAAGGCGTCATTTAGCCAAAAAAATTATGGTTTCTGTGATTTCTACGAAATCATGAATATAAATATTAGATAATATTTTATTCCTTACTATGTAGCCTAGATGTCCTTGGTAAAATGATGCAGCCATAGTCAAAATGGTACTGTAAAGGGACTAATTTTTGCAAATTAGCTGAATTAAAGCAATACTATAAAGTGTTAAAATGAAGCTCCCCTCCCACCCATTACTTTCTATTTTTTAGCTTACTGGGTTTGTTTTGGGTAGATAGTAATACCCTCCAAATGATTTTGCTTAATTATGCTTACTTTTTCAGTTTGTTGAATTAAATTCGGGATCCCGAATTTAATTCCACATGTATTAGTAAAGGAAAGCATGCCTGTGCTTTTTATCAATTTTTTTCAATGGCAAAACAATTTTTTGACAAAACTCTTGAAAACGCTTTCTGTTAGGCACATGCCTTCATTTTATAACCCTAACTGATCCAGATCTCACTAAATCTCACTTTAGAAAATCCCGAAAATGCGCTAAGTTCAAATACGTCACAGACGGGGGTTATATGCAGGGACCAAATCGCTGGCCGGGCAGCGTCTCCGCGGTGGCTTGCTACGGGTATCACTCGCTTGGGAAACGGGAGGTCACTGGTTCGAATCCTGGTGAAAACGTGCATTTTTCACCACCCTTCCCTTTTCTAGAAACGAGAAAAGTTTCATGATCAGTTAGGGTTAAGCTGTTTTTACTATATTAACCATTTTTGATCAAAATCTTATAGTATATAATACACATATTGATTGTTTGAAGAAATATAGAAACATAAAATAGAATTTGGGTGTACTTCATTGCAAATTCTTCATTGCAATTTTATTTTGTATTCTGAAAGTTGATTGGTACTAATGTAAAGAATGTGGCAATAAATCAAAGTAGGTGTATTTAAAGTTAACCCTTTCAATCCTGAATTTCCATATAGGTGTATATATAGCTCATACTGAATTAATATGTACTCAATACGAA
Source organism: Ophiothrix spiculata (assembly GCA_000969725.1). NCBI lineage: Eukaryota > Metazoa > Echinodermata > Ophiuroidea > Amphilepidida > Ophiotrichidae > Ophiothrix > Ophiothrix spiculata. Next base: position 74,270 of record JXSR01S008449.1, read on the forward strand.
TTGAAACGCCTGAGCGTTCTCCAGTAGGCTCATTTTGAAACTCCCAAGCGTTCTATGGGACCGAAAGGGTTAATGTCGAAAATGATATAAACCGAACAATGCTGCACTGTTAGAACGCGGATTAAAATTTTAATCAACGCGGATTACCTAGTGAACCACTCATTTGTGGGTTAAAAAGTTTAACCAACAAGATTAAATTTCTGCTAATGGGGATTAAAATTTTAAGCTTATTGGTTAAACTTTGTAACCAACAAATGAGTGGTTCACTAGGTAATCTGCGTTGATTAAAATTTTAATCCGCGTTCTAACAGTGTGGCCAGAAATAGTTTCAAATTCCTGAAAAAAATTCTTCACAATTTAGTTATTTTTAAATATCAACTGTTTTACATACTTTTTAAAATTGTATTTCATTAATTACAATTGTCGTAAATTTTCATACATTTCTGCATTATTTTGGTAGAGGGCCGGCCCACTGTGTACCTTATGGAAATGAGCTTGTCTGTTATTGGCTGAAAGTTGAATAATGCCAAATGCATTTATTTCAATAGAGTGGAAAACAAAGAGGGCAGTAGACTACTCTGTGATAAAATGAGTGCACCAGTATGAAAACGTCAGTGACTGAGTTGACAGGAGAAAATAGTTAAATTTGTAAGAATCAAAATGTCATTAGAAATAGAGGATATTTAAGATACCATTTTTCTCTTCAAAATAGATTTGGAAATTGAGAAACTTAATAATTTTCATTGTTAACAGAAGTGTAATTATAATTTGCTGGCACTGGTCTTTTTCCTTGTATCCTACAAATTATTCATCCACTGACTACCCGGACTTTTACAAAACCTTGAGAGTTCTAGATAGCCCACTGATCTCGTCCCGAGGTGGGTAGTAACCGGCTTTCTACACAGGACTTGGTACTTTTATCCCTCATGTTACCTTAAGTTTGTGCCATCTGAAAAATCAAGGGTTCTATGAATTGAACTACAGTGGAAGAGGAGGTCAAGGAATGTAGAAATTCAAATATATTTGCATATATTTGTTGAAAATGATCATCGTTTTCAGTAACTATAAGTTCTTTGTTTGTTTTTTCAGATCTACACAGACTGGGCCAACCATTTCTTGGAGCGGGCTGGTCGCAAGCACATGATAACGGACCTTCAAGTGGACATAGCTTCGGGAGTGGTCTTAGCGCAGGTCATCGAATCAGTCCGTAAGCATTCATTGTTGTTTTTGTGTATGCCAAGCTTTCTGTTCTGTCCCAGTGTCTTAAGCTCAATTCATACTCGGCCTCCAAACAAAATTTTTCCTACCAAACATTTGGTCGTGACGTCACCAAATATTTGCCATCGAATTTAAACTATGAACGGGTAGCAAACATTTGGTCCAATGTATATGGCAATTCAATAACATGTGCAATCTAGCGCGAAATTCTGTTTGGTCTGAACTCGGTGTTGAAGTTCTTTTGTTTGGAGTCACTCGTCATTTTTACGTCACGACCAAATGTTTGGTAGGAAAAATTTTGTTTGGAGGCTGAGTATGAATTGAGCTTCACACAAGCTTATAGCGTAGAACTTCCCATGTAAGTCACAAGTTTCCATTCTTTGTTTTTATTCATTATGTTTATTTGGCTGAAAAAAATATGATCACTACTGATTTATGACGAATGTAATTTATATTTTGTCATCTGTTCATCAAATCAATATCTGTGGGGTTGAGGTAAAGAATACACTGTAAAAATGGGTACAGCGAATAAACACTTTTCTAAACACATACTTTTTTGCCTTTAAACATGTTTAAACGTGCTTAAACATTGTGTGTCATTTCACAAAATCTTTAAGGTTTAATTTTTAAACACCAGTGTCAATACTCTAAACACTTCCTTGTCTATATGTGTCTTTGCCTTCACTTTCTAAACACTCTTTTTAAAGTGTATGTTTAAGAAGAAAACATGATGTGTCATACTTTAAATTTCAACAAAATCTTTGAGCTGAGTAACTTTTTTGATAGTGTCATAAAGGATCATTTACAAATGTGTATAATTATATAGCCTGTTACCGATAAGGCCTTCAGGTTGAAAAGACCATCTCTTTTTTCACAGCTATTTGATCATTTTATAGTAAATAAAAATATAATTATTAAATATATGTAAGCTCATACGTGCAGGTTGAAAACATGAATTTGATGATTAAAACTTCTACTGCACTCACCAGAATTATTTTTCCCAGATCCTATGTTTCTAGATGTTGTTCCAGAAGTGGTGGTTTTTAATTTGTTTATAATTTATAATTGTTTATTGAGATCTACAAATAAAAACACCACTTCTCGAACAACATCTAGAAACACTGGATCTTAGCACATCACAACATCCACCCACTGATGAAGGGACCAGTTTGGTATTGAAATTATCTGGGAAAAATAATTCCGGTGAGTGCAGTAGAAGTTTTAATTATCAATTGTAATGTATAATGCGATTTCAGTGATTAGGCTTTCACTGCTGGTTGTTGGCTTTGCCTCAAAAGAATATATTAGGACCTACCCATCATGCCTTGTTTCCAATGGGATCGTTTTACAGGTTGTCATGAGAGGTATTATTTTAGTAATGAAACATCTGACATGCAAAATTGGTATGAGGTATCCTATTTGTGCTATGTTTCAGCGCTAATACCCCTCATTTCAACCTGCACAAAATATCAAATTGGAAGTAAGGCATGATGGGAAGATTCTGATTTCTTCTTTTGGTTTGCCTTCCTCATGTACAACTTTTGTCGTCCTTCATGCCCTCCTCTACTTATCTTCCTTTTCTCCCCTCATCTTCATGCATTAACACATTTTTTGTTGTATTACTTCCCCTCACAGTTGATGAGAAGGTGCAAGACATCAATGTCCATCCTAGGACCAGTAAGCAGATGGTAAGTTTTAGACAGAAATGTTGCACACTCCCGCTCGAAAGTATTTCCACACAAAAACTTTATTCAGCCATATCTCAAAAGGCGTTTACATCATTTTTTTGACTGAGTCTATATTGTATAATTATCTAACTAACTCATCTGGAATTGCATTCATTGCAGTTGAAAAACACAGTGTAATGCACAATACTACTTACGTCTGCACATAAAAGAATTGGAGTTTCTGCGCATATGTTTTAAAACATACAACTTGAAATGATTCTATCCGGTTACAAGGTAATAATGAGGTTGTGAAAAATTTATAAGTTACATATTAATGAGATTTGTTCTCTTGGTGTATTTGTATATGGTCCATGAAATCAGCCATTTCTATGGCAATGGAAGATTAAGTATTAAAACAAACATCGATTTATTCATATTGAATAGATAAGTTACTTATACTAGTATGAATCTTTGATGATTTTAGGTCATTTATTATTTTTAAAAAATCATTTTTAATAATGCAGAAATACTTTTGAGAGCGGGTGTAAATGCAGCCATTTTTTTTCATTGTACGAAGCTTAACCAGTTGAATTTTAAGTTCAGATTAGCATTATATGTGTAGCTCCCTCTGTTGACAAAGGTGCTCTGAGTAGAAGATGAGTTGATCAAATGTTGGTAAGTATTATACTGCCCTCTCTGCATATCAGCAAACAGCGGCAATGGCACCAATCCCACAATGCAGTTCGACGAAATTTCGAAAGCCATCATTCGTCTTCCGGTCGTCACGGAGTTCACTTCGGTGAACAGGCAGATACACGTAATAAAGCTTAATAGCAAATAAGCACCTGGTGGTGCATCTAATCGCCCAAAAGGCTCCCCAAACTGCTAAATATTGTATGTTCTGTGACTTATTAGGTTTTTATTATCCAACATGAAATTCCTGAATTGTTTGAATTGAATCTGGTTAGCGTAGCAAGATCGTCAGTATAGCCCAGGTAGGCCCGGGCAAATGTATGTGTCGAACTACTGGCTGGGTGTTTGCAGGTGTTTCCCACTACACTGAATATTACGATGAATTTATTCAGAAAGTATTTGAAGAATTTGTTGCGCTATTTCATATCCATTTGTAATTCAGATTCAGATTCTTTTATTTCCATAAAAAATACATAAGAACAGAAACAAAATAACATCAAAAAAAACAAAACTTATGGAGGAAAGGACCGGAAGGCCAATAAGGCCTGTTGAATGTCCATCCCTATATAGAATACAACAAAAAGTTACAGACATTGGTTTAAGATAAAAACCCGACAGCACAACTACCAAACAAGACTAAACAGGGACATGACATGACATAATTACAGATTTATATTGAATTTAATTTAATGGCACAATTCTTGATTTATTGATTTGTTATAACGAGATATTTAGTGGAAAATCTTTTGCGGCATGATGAAAATTTTTGTCTTGACATGAAATACACACTATAGTACACGGCAATGCAGTACTGATTTTACTGTGATTTAATAAATGTACAAGCAAGTAATTATGAGAAAAAAAATACATACAAATATTAAATATGATTCATTCATATTATATTCTAAAAACTAACTAAATTTAAAAAGAAAAGGATTAAAAAAAATACACGGCGTAGCGAAGTCTCGAACCCGAGAAACGTGACTTACAAAACTATCGCCCTAACCACTAGGCCACGAGGATTTGACGGTCTTGAGAGCGTCAAAATCCATTATAACGATTATTATTGCAACATAACCACTTTTTGCACTGAGCATGCGTAACAAAACGACGTCATCATGTAGTCTCGTTTATATCTTGTGTACATATAATCACTGACTGAACAAATTGTATATTGAAGTACGTAGAGTAATATGCCGACGAGTTTAGTATTTTTGGTGATACTCAGATATTTCTCTAATTTTACTAGGCAATTTATGGATAAACTAGAGGAGCGCCAACGAAGTGGAGAACCAAATATGTTCTTTAAGGACTCTACATTAAAAATCTTGAAAAAAAATTCTCGGCTAACTAAACGAACGGTGTATGTTTATCAATAGACAATTGCAGTCAAATAGCACGTATTTCCAATGGAATGATTCTCGGTATTTTCACTGTAAATATTTTGCCGATAATGGTGATGGGAAGGTATTCGTAGCTGCTGTTATATCAGCACAAAGTGAAGGAAAATATGTTGCTAATGATAATGCAACTTATTTTTCTTTAGTTTTAGTGCTTTTAGTTTGTCAGTCAATTATAAGTGAGGAAAGAAAAAAACAGAGAAAAGTAGAAAAAGAAATGTCATGTTCATGTTTAAAATGAAATCCATACAGCAATGCTTTAAAATAATTTCAAATCTTTTCATTTCCCACCCAGTTGATGTTCAAGATTGATAGAAAGTTACACGCCTCAAAATTGTCCAAGTTGGAAGCTGGGGTATTGGCATGACAAACTTAGTAGAACAACTTTTGTATCTTGCTCAAAATAAATGTGACAACATTATCTGTAAGATTCATTTGTGACTAGATAACAAATTCTGGCTTATCACTAAACTACCAGTGTAGATTACAAAGTGGAAGTGCATGTCCGACTCATCATTGTCTTGATTAAACAGAGTGGGATCAGGGCTAAAGGCAGGCTCACACTAGGAAGAATGGGGGATAATGGCAAGTGACGTAAAGCTGCGGAATTCAAATTGAATTACCCGCCAGTAATCATGTGTTAATGTCACTTGACACTGACTAATTCGCTAGCCACCACAGGCTGCCATAGATAACAGTCTGCTGTCATAATCCATGACATACTTGTGAATTTGACACAGTGTGAGCCAGGCTTTAGATAGATAACAGAAGTTCTTTATTTCAAATAGAGAATGTGAGGATGCTCTAAATTTGGACACATCATTATCATGTTATCACTTGTATTATGGATAAATTTAATATTGTCATAAAGAATCATTTGTAAAAAAAAGAGGCAAGAAACATGACTGATTGTTTTAAAGGGGTTTTCTCAGAGATGCAGTTGCTTACGACTGTGGGATAACAATTTTTTCATAAATAGTAAAAAAAAAAAAAAAATGTTTCCAACTGTTTTGCGTGTGAAAAATTTAAATGCACACTGAATGCATGGTTTACTAACGCGTTTGGTTAATCACAGGCCGCATCGGCGCGTAATATATATGCGGGAAATTATGCAGACGCAGATGTACCATCAAGTAATCAAATTTTATTGAAAAATGCCTGTTTTTGTTATTTTTCTTGAAAACTAAACATGGTGACCCTTAATTTTTATTTCAGTATTTTGAAGTGCGCAAAAATACTTTAACATATGTAAAAGTTACAAAAATCAATGGAACATGTACTATTTTAAAAGCACATAATGATCGACTTTTTGGAGCTTTCCCTACACTTTGTGCAGAAGCAGAAGAGTGCATAGTAAAGTTTCGTATGGGACAGTGATTGGAGACAAGATTGAAAACACTCTTTTGAAAGTTTTGGTACCTACCTGACTTTCAAAGAGGAAATAACATTTTTAGTCTCTAAAAGAAAGTTTGTGCAATAAACCTAGTTTCCACCTAAAAAACAAAAAAAAACCAAACAGGCATGACATAAGTGTCACATTCCTTGGTGTTGTATGGTGTTGATAAAGTACGCCCTCATCGGGGAGTCTCCAAGATGGCGGATAGTGAATCAACCACGGCCTCATTGGAGGATGCAAAGTCAAGTTTCCTATGAGACCATGATTGGAGACAAGATAATAGGAGTTTGAGGTTCAAAAATTTATGTTGGGCCTAAGATTTTGAGTACTCTTGAGAAAGTGTCAGTATATCCCTATCGCAGACTTTTACCCTCACTCCCCTTTAATTATCAACTGGCACATCCATGACAACCCTTAAATGCCCTTGACAAAGAAAGCCGGGCAGCAATTTAGGATCTCCCTTAGATGTCAAATTCCATATGAACCGCTGGAGGGTGGGTTCTACCTGCCAACAAAGTCTGACTGAGAGTTAAGACATCAAAAGGTCACAGAGATTTGACTGGGAGGCAAATGTGCAACATTATCAGGGTGAGGGGGATAGGGAGGATCAACATCAGGCCATATTAGGAAATCTAATCTAGAGATGATAGTGATGGGTGTATCAATACAAACAAGATGAAGTCAGGACTGTCTGGAATAGTGATAAAGAATATGAAAGGGAATATTGCCCGAGACTAGTTTTGGGATTAAATGTGACCTTTTAATGATTAGAGTTTTAAAACAAAAGATATTGGGTTTTGTAATTTGAGTGGGTTTTTAAAGCCTGTCTGTTTGCAAAGGATGTTTGCCTTGGCTATGGTGAATGAAATTCTATGGACTTTAAATGTTTCTTGGAAAGAGGAATGATCATATCTCCAATATATGTCTAAAGTGTAATACTCTTCGCACATCATCATGAGCGCAATTTCTTTGGATATCCAAGATGTAGAAATGTCTCAAAAGATGGAGCACAATTCTGAAGCAAAAACAGTGGATACAACTTTTTAAATCATTACATAATATGGTTGTTTCAGTTTATTCTCTAATTTGATAAAATAAATACCAAATAAATTTGGCGTAATTATTTGCATCGGTTATGAAAATAAAAGAATAATTGTAGCAAAATTAGTAAATAGAGAGTATTGATTAATATTTTGCTACCCCCCCCCCCCCCCTAGTAATATCCTAATATGATGAAGACAGGGATGTTAAAGATAATTACAACATCTTTGTCTTATCTTTAATACTGCCCCCTTATAAATACTCGCGGTATCATATTTGTGCTATGTTTCAGCGCTAATACCCCTCATTTCAACCTGCACAAAATATCCCATTGGAAGTAAGGCATGATGGGAAGATTCTGATTTCTT
>JXSR01S008450.1:16501-27491 GCA_000969725.1 Ophiothrix spiculata
AGCCATTTCCCAAGAGGTACTTTTGAAGATGATGGTGTATTGCTGCCTCCATAACCTTGCTGATGATAGAAAGTAGTGAGATGGGGCGATACATGGATGGATTAGGCTTAGAATCCCTCTTATGGATAGGAATGACTCAAGCAACTTTCCATTGGCTTGGAAAGAATCCCTGGTTAAAGCATAGCTGGAACAACAGAGAAAGTGGTCTTCCAACTTCTGCACTACATTTTTTCAGGACTCTGGCAGGAATGTTGTCAGAGCCAGTTGCTTTATCTGTATCAAGCTTCTGCAAAAGCCTCCTCACATCTTTGGTTTTGAAGGTAATACAGTCAATTGACCTGGATGTTGAGAGCGGGCACTCAGGAGCGGACTCGTCTGCATTTTCAAGTTGGCATTTAGTTGCAAAAGTCTCGCAGAACTTCTGTGCCTTTTCTTTCACTGTGGTGAAGACCTGATGTTTGTCTTTAAGGACTGGGATGTCAGCTCTGGTGGACTTTCCTGACAAGACTTGCTGCTTAGGCTACCATCAGAGAGTTCCTGTTTTAGCTTGACATTATAGTCTCTCCTGGCTTCCTTTTCTGCCTGATTATATTCTTTTCTGGCAGCTCCAAGCTTGGCTTTGTTTTCCTAGATCTGCAATCTATGTTGTGAAAAGAATGTTTTACAAACGGATCTTTGGTTCTTTCTTGATATATAGCATCAATAAATACGTTTAGAGAATAGTCTCATACCCAAGATCAACAAACAAAATAAAATTTAAAATTTTGACTTTTTTTGAAGGTTCTGATCAGAATTTTCCTGATATTTAGTAATTGACTGTTATTTTCTAGCATGAAGGTTACCCGTTAAATCATCCATTAAATAAAATTTCAAAATTTTGTCCAATCCCCTTTAATATTAAACTTGGTTCTGTTTATATTATGCAAAAACCTGATAATGTCCCCAGAGCTAAAACATGTACACTCCCGCTCTAAAGTATTTCCGCATAATTAAAAACGTTCAGAAACCTCATTTTTTGCGATAAACGACCTAAAATCATCAAACATTTAATACGATATAGGTAACTTATCTATTCAATATGAATAAATCGATGTTTGTTTTAATATTTAATCTTCCATTACCATAGAAATGGCTGATTTCATGGGCCATTTACACAAATACACCACAAGTACAAATTTCATTAATATGTAAATTATCGATTTTTCATAGCCTCATTATTACCTTGTAACCGGAACAGTGGCGAGTTAAAAAAGCAAGTTACCCTGCCCCCACCACAAAGTTACAATAAGTCCAGAGCTGCAGAGTTACGACAAGTCCCATTACATTCTATGACAAGTCATCAAGAAGATATGGATAAAGTTCATGTGTGAAGCAATCACGGAAAACCCTCACATGTCGCTCCCTATATTTTACACATTTGATTTGTCTCACAATGTTTTGGAACTGGTGGAGACCTATGAAATAAGTAACATGAGCTAGGGGATGGTAACACATGCTACTGGAACTTGATGGAGAACTTTGTGCCCAGGGTCACTGATTTAACTTACTTTTTAAACTTACTTTTTCATAACCATCTTTTTTTAATAACTCGCCCAAAGTCTGTTCCATAGGAAGCAAGCATGTGACAAAACTATACACATCAATTTTGAACGTTTAGTATTTAAACAAAATATATCTGATGGGATATGTATTTTATGAACAGGTTCCACCACAATTTGATAGAAATTATCCACAATTTCATTTTTCAATGATTTTTGAAATATTAACTGAATTTAATATCATATCAGAAGTCATTTACAAGAACAAAAACTTGTGCACAGCAAATGCATGTGAATATATGTGAACCTTACTCTTGGTCACTAATCCTGCAAAATTGAAACAAAAATGTTGTGCTTTTATTACTTAATTTATCTAGTACAAAAATATATGGGCTGCTCTGGCAAAATGAGTGAAAAGTCGCAAATCTACATTTTGAGTAAATGGCATCTAAAGTAAAAATAGGGTGAAAAAGTCCAACTTCGTTTTCATGCATAAGTGTTTACCTGTACCTAAAGTTTTTATTGTTTAGTTTGCCAGGAAGTGCAATTAATCATGCTTAATTGATTGCATGTTGCTAAAGTAAACAGTATTTAAAATTGATTTTCACCTAATTTTTATTGCAATATATTCAGTTAACTGCTTTGGATTTTGATCTCTATAAATGAAGAATGGAGAAAGAAAGTGTGACAAATTGATGTTCAAAAGCTGAGATTATAGAGAATAAGAATATGTCATAAACCCAATTTTGAAATTGTGGACTTATCTCTCTTTTTGCCAGAGTACCCCTCATATATGCGCCCAGCAGAAATTGACCTGACACAAATATGAAAGTGTGCAAAATGACTCAGCAGGAAAATGACTGTATGTGAACATTTCCATTTTTACACTAAAATAATGTTATATAAGGCCACTTAACATTAACTGCTTGTCTCAAACCTCTCATACTCTTTAAAAATTAATGAGAAATGTGTTTTTCTTTTTTCTTTTTTTTTAGATTTTCGTGTGTGACAGAAGTCCTGAGTGCCATTGTACGAAAAGAGTTCCATGTGTTCCCACTATATATTTACATGATACAAAAATAATGTTAATATTGGCCTTTTAAAATATCAAAAACAGAATAAAGAACTAAATTAATTTAAGTAAAGTAAGTATTTAAGTTGCAAGTAAATATATAAAAGGAGTTCACATGGTTGGATACACCATGGATTTGCACTTTCAACACCATCGAATCATCCATTCTGCTCACTCCGTTCGTTACGATATGGAACTGATAACTTATGCATTTTGATATAGGAGCTCCTTGAATATTAATTGACTAATTACATCACTTACGTCAGACAGTGCTGTTGCAAAAATTTGTGAGTCAGAGTTGAAAATATTTTTCACGAAAAAAAAAGTAAAAAAACGTTTTTGTTGACTTTGAAAAACTAATGCGCACACTGAAACTAATGTACGCGGGAGCTTTGAGACAAACAATTGATTTTAATTGGCCTAATGTAAAGTAAAGAAAAATATAGGATGTGAGGTGTATCAGCATTTCAGTGTTTTTCAAGTAACATAATTAAATAAAGTACTATCACAATTCTGTGTAGATATTTTGGCTCAAGATATTTTTTCAAAGAAAATATTCATGTTTATACTATTGCAGATGGAAATTGCATGGTAATGGAAAAAAAAAAGCAAATCATGGCAAAGGCCTTCAAGGAAAGCAAGGGCAATTATAATCTCTATTGCTCTCAATCCTAAATGATCTCTTAAAAGATAAATATTTTATCTCCCCTTATTTTGCTAAAAAACAAAAACAAAAAAAAAATGTGTGACTTTAGATCATTTTCCCTGAACCTTCAAGAGAATAATTAAAAGCTTGTGTGCAATTTTCAAATACAAAGCCGTATTGCCCAATGTAACCCTTGCATTGGGCTTTTTGAGGCAAGTTATTTTGACATTTTCAAATATCAGACTATTTCTTGGCTGAAAAAAAAAAATCAGGCGAGACAACGAGTACTAGTAAACTATACTATATAAACCTTGAAGTATGCAACAAGTAATCAGACTCTGATACAAAACTCATAGCATATCCCTTGTATTCTACAACATTGTGAACTCCTCACCCTGAAGTTGTTGGAAGATGCTGCTACCACCACCTTACAAACAATAATGGTGAGCGACTGATTAATCTTTGCGTAGATCATAAACTTAGACCAGCACAATCACGATTTCCACAACCACGTGGAAGGTTGTGGACCTGGAATCACCCATCTGGATCAAAACATCAGCTTGCATTTGACCATATTTTAATAAACGGCAAGTGGGTCAACTCCCTGCGTAACTGTCGAGCCTATAATACAGTTGAACTTGACTCTGATCATCGAATCGTAAGAATATGTCTTGTTACAAGTCTTAGATCTAACAAGAAGAAGGCAACATGCAAGAGACCCAAGTTCAATTGGAAGAAACTACAGGATCCAGTCACAAAGGATAAATTCCAGCTGGAATTGTCAAACCGATTCCAGATGCTTTCTTTAGATGAAAAGTCTTTAGACATTTCAGAGAGTCCTTTGAAACTACAGTAAGGGACAAAGCAGATCAAGTACTTGGTAAACAAGAAGCACACGGCCTACCTAGCTGGGTGTCGCAGGAAACCACCAGTCTTAAAATACAGAGGGATGAGGCAAAGAAGAGATTCTTGCTTTTTAAAGTCCCCAAAATCTAGAGCAAAGTGGAGGGACCTCAATACTAAGCTCAATGTCTCTTACAAAGAAGACGAGGCCACAGCACTCAAAAATCAAATGGAGGAGCTGCAGCTAGCAGATGAGAGGGGGACATTATACAACTACGTGGAAGATAATCCATTCATTGTCTGGGAAGAATAGCAGAAAAAATACCAAGATGAAGTTGAGAAATGGTAAGCCGCCTGCCAACGAAGAGGAACTTCTTGAGGAGTGAAAGCTGTATTTCAGCTCTATCTCTGCTAAACAACGATAGCGGTTTCATTCCTTCAGAGCTACCTACCCCATCCAGTGAAGACCTTCCCATCTCCACTGAACCACCTACACGAGAGAAGCCTGCCAAAGCAATAGCAGCCATGAAAACCAACAAAGCAGTTGGCTTAGACTGTGCAGTCACTGCTGAGGCCCTCCAGGGAGGGGGTGACCATATGATTGATGCTATTCATTCCTTCTGCATGGAGGTGTACTCCAACAGCTTCCAACATGTCGCCACCTAAACAGTTGGTGACAAATGTCATTATCCCACTGCCGAAGAAGGGTGATTTCTCTCTAATGACTAACTATAGAGGCATATCTCTAATGTCGATAGCTGCCAAGGTTTACAACAAGATCCTGCTAGACCGGATACGACCACACATCGACCCTCTGCTATGAAAGAACCAGACAGGATTTCGACCAGGCCGTAGTTGTGCTCAGCAAATCCACATCTTAAGAAGAATCATGGAAGGTTTTAAAGACCATCAACTTCCTTTGATTGTCATCTTTGTGGATTTTAAAAAGGCATTTGACTCCATCAACAGAACCGTGATGTTTGCAGTCCTATGGCACTATGGCATTCCCGAGCCACTGGCCAACGCTACACCAACTCCAGTAGTGCAGTCATGGTGGATGGAAATATTTCCAACCCATTTGATATAACAACAGGAGTTCTTCAAGGTGATGTGTTAGCTACATTCCTATTTATCATCTTGGTAGATTATCTCTTAGAAAGAGCATCGGGAGGAGACTCTGGTGTAGTTATACATCCAAGAAGATCAAGAAGGTACCCAGTAAAAGCTTTAATTGACCTAGACTTTGCAGATGACATCGCCCTGCTCGAATCCTCCATCTCTCGTGCTCAATCACAGCTAACCAGAACTGCCAGTGCTGCTGCTGACCTGGACCTTATCATCAGTGCCCCAAATTAAGACAGAATACATGGTTATAAATTGCAATCCGCAGCCCCCACTTAAAGTTTATGGTAATGCTATCAACAAAGTAGAGGACTTCAAATAACTTGGCTCTATGATGGCATCCAGCAGGGGAGATTTAAAGAAAAGGAAGGGCCTTGCTTGGGCAGCATTTTGGAAACTGGAGCGTTTGTGGAGATCCCCCAATATCACTATCTCCACTATCGTCAAACTCTTAAACACAACTTGTGTCACTGTCCTGTTATATGGCTGTGAATCATGGGTCCTGACCAAAGCAATGGAAAATGAGATCAATGCCTATGGTACCTCTTGTTATAGAATTATGCTTGGCATCAAAAGGATCGACAGAGTGACCAATGCTTCAATATATGATCTGGCACAGGCTTCACCACTAGTGGAGAAAGTTAGGTCTCGCCAGCTCAGATTCCTGCGCCATGTGCTCCGGATGCCTGAAGAGGAACCACGCAAAGAGTATGCACTATACATTCCACCACATGGGAAAAGGAAACCAGGAAGACAACGAACCCTTTTTCTGCATTACATCCAGAACCTTGTGAATGATACAGAGTGTACACTGAGCCCAAAAACGTTAAATGAAATGGCTCAGGACCGTTGTAGTTGAAGAAAACTTGTAGTCGCCTGCTCCGCAGTCGACAGATGATGATGATGATGATGATGTGAACTGATTGTTTTGTATTGTGTAAGAGACTACTAATGATTGATTAGGATTGATAAAGACCAAATCACTGTGTATTAATATTTTTGTACATGATTTTGGTATTATTTTTGTCTAATTTTGTTGCTAACACATGGCCAAACATTAAAAATAAGTTAATTTGAAAATTCACTAAGATTTGTTGCATGGCTATGATTCGAAAAATACAGACTAATTAACTTGCCCATATGGTCATATTGGTTTATGTGTTAATCAGCTGCTTGTTGCAAGATTTACAGACAATAAACAGATGAACACCAACAATCCTAAACTCAATTCCAACAGTAGGCATTGGAAGATCAGTGGATGCTGGTCGTAGGCTATCGCTTATTAAACTCACAATTTGTTTAAACCTTTTGTTCTGAACTGATTGTAAAAATGTCAAAAATTGTCAATTTTATCAAATTTTGTAACATTAGTGAATATTTTGCATTTTTTAGAGTGTAAAATGGCTTGAATCTGGTAGGATAGTGTTTGGATATGATGTAAAAATATATTTTGCATAAAATGTATTAATTACAGCTTTGTAACCCATTTCATATATCCGAGAAAATCCATAAAATATGAAATTTCATAATTTACCAAAAACTGTGTAAAATTTTACACAAATTACACTGTAAAAAAAGTTTGCACCACTTTCAAATTCTACATCCACCCAGGTGATGACCCCCACACATAGTCCTAACTGCTGGTACCATTCGATTTTTTCTAGGTTACTGGTTAGACCTGACGTCCTGATTCAGGGTCTTGCTGCCCTACTAATAAGCAAATTTCAGAAATAATACCTCATTTACCTTACTCTCTTTCAAGTGATATACAAATCTGCATTTTGTCAAAGGTCGACACCATATTGTACCTTTTGGTGTGGCAGATCACATTTATTAATATAGAACAGTGTCTTATTGGCTGACCATTGCCAAGCAATAAGTTCATTTGGTCTTCATTTTTTTGGCATTGTTATAAATTTACTTTCCAGGTCATAGATACCAACTGATACAGACTTGTGTTCATCGTACTCCACCCATTCCTGCAAAGAAAAGAAAATGACATCATTTATGAATATTCATGAGCTACATGTAAGAGCAATGAAAATAGGAATGCAACATTAGAGTTATCCACACAGGAGCATCAAAGCTAGATGCATCTAAAATAATGAACATTTTCAAAGTGCAAATTGTGTTCACGTGATCGCGCGCCAATCTGACACTACTCCAGTGGTCGTATGTTGACACTCTGGGGTGTGCGTGTTAGTGCGTAACTATGTGTATGTGATGTACTTAATATTACTTGTGTAATCATTTGCTAGTACACATTGACCTAAATATCACTGCAACTTTTCTCCTTTCGGTGGTGTCAAATGTATAAGAAGCTGAAAATGAAGAGTAATGAGTGAAGGATTATTGACTATAACTTGTTGATGATTCAATAGCTAGTTGCTCGTTCAGATTTTGTACACCACTAACCGGGGAGGGGGGTCTTCAAAACAATGTGTATGCAGCTGCGCTTGCTCTTTGCTACACCTATTTGTGAATTCAAACACTGTGGTGACTATAACTAAGGGTATCTGTAATCATATGCATAGGCCTACGGTTCTCTGAAATTGTTTGCTCATGAAGAAAATGTACCAAAAATACACATATTTTTCCTTTATATTATACATACAGAATTGAATTTAGGGTCCCAAATTTAGCACAAATACTGGCACACTCATGCTTCCCTAAGTAAATACTTAAGTTAATATTCACACATTAGAAAAAGTTCTGTTGCAAAAGCACTAAAACCCTCTATACCCCTAATTGGGCCCTATGCCAGGATAAAAAATATTGGAATATAAAATGCAGGCGGCACACCACAAAATAGCTCTCCATTGATTTACTGTACAAAATGGCTTCCCAAACACACCCGATTACTCATAAATAAAGCAACTGGTTTCTTCAACACTGGCTTTTCTTAATTAATTTAACCAAAAATAATGAAAAATATACACCATCAAGGCAAATTTTTTCGAGATACCATGCGTTGAATGGTAATACCGCCCCATCACTGAAAGCCACATTTTGTATTTGGCCATTTTCACAAAAAAGTGGACATGAGAAAAGTATTGAAAAAAAGATGTAACTATTCAATGAAAAATGCTACCACCATATATGTGTCCCGCCGCGGCAAAAGGGTGCAGTTGTCGTCTACTACATGTAGCTCATTGTAGCATATCTGATGTATACAAATACCATACATCAGATATGCTACAAGGAGCAACATATATGAGCCGACAACTGCACCCTTTTGCCACGGCGGGACTCATATTTGGTATCAAAAGAAAGCTATTTTGAAGCTCTTTAAAATGAAACTAATTTTGAAAAGACTGAACTAAAATGTCTATGAAATTTCTTTAATAAACCTAATTTTTGGTCAAATTTCTTGATTTTCATAATGAAAATTAGTAATTTATATTTAATTTTTTCAACCCATTTTTGGTTGTTTACTTGGGTGTTATTGTTCTAAATGACTTAAATAAGTTTCAAATTTACACATGAGGTTGTATTTTTTGTTAATCCTGACCAGGCTTTACGGTTCAGTGCACCCAAAAATCAGCGGACAAATTGTCCTGCCGTTACCGTCCTTCCGTTACCATGATCCCTTCGCATTTCGCATTGTTAAAACATAACCGTAGGGAATATTGTATAGTGGAATGGGGCAAACTATTGCAGAAACACCAAGCAATGCATTCAGTAACTTTGAAAAAAAAATTCTTCAAAAATTTCATAAAAATTTTCAAAAATGTACTCAAGGTGAAAAACCATGACCGTTTTGATGTCCTTCCATAACCGACCTCATTAATATGAATATTTTGCGACAGAGGATTTTTTTTGAAAAATTCCTGTTGAATATTAATGCTTTTAGGTATACTCAACTAAATATGGAATTAGTTTTATTTTATCCAATTCAATTTTGGCAATGTATGTTTCAAATACAGAAAAAGTCTGTGATTGTCCTTCCCTTACCGTGAAAATGCCCATTTCCAGAATCTCATGCATTTTGGGGAAAAGCCTTAAAAGTTTACCAAAGTACTCTGGAGATCAAAAATGGCATCAGAACAACTTTAAATAATCCTATCTCCATGATTAAAATTTAGACACACAAAGAGAACATTTCTGTTGAAAACACAAACAAAAACACTCAATACCCCTAATTTGGGCCCTTGTGCCAGGATAAAAACATTGGATATATTTACAGCTTATACACACACAAATAAAATTGTGAATATTAGTACCTTTTCTGCGAGATCTACATCAGTGAACTTTGCAGGAGAGTCAACACCATCACATGAGAAACCAACCTGAAAGAAAGGAGAATATTGTATTTTATCCTTTAGTGTACACGAAGTCTGTAATCTCATTGGTCTAACATATTTTAAACAAAACCCATATTCATGATTTTCAGAAATAAAAAGCAGCCAAACTCTGAATATATCCCGTATTCCGTGACTCATACACAAACACTATATTGCTCGTTATCAATTGAACTAAAAACTGTGTTCATGCGTCGTTTAAGTTGTTGCGTAAGAGTGTATAGCATATGGAATGCAGCGTTTATGCATTGGTCGTGACGCAAGCGTACACGCCTAAAGTCAATCTCAGAAACAAGCTCCCCGTTTCGCAGGTTTTTTACTCATTAACGCGTGTTGTCAAGAAGTACTCTGCGCCGTACGCGACACACTGCAATTCACGCAGTTGGATGTGATAGGTTGTTTCCACAATCGTCATGCAAAGTTCTTGTTACTGGGGAAAATTGACCAGTCATAACGATCGTCATGCGTCAGCTTTGTCAGGTGATTTAAATTCTGAATAACGCGTACGCACAGACTGCGTAGAAGCACAATTGTTTGAATATTCTGGACGCGATTTTCAGGGAGCTTATTTAGAAGATAGACTTTAGATCAATACGCATAGAGGGGAGCTGGGCCGAGCAGTTAGAGCACGGGTCTCGTAATACAAAGATTGTGGGTTCGAACCCCGGGCCGGGCGGTTTTCGTCTCCTTGTTTCCTTGGGCAAGAAACTTTACTCTACTTGCTCCATGGTCGGACAGTCACGTAAAGCCGTGGGTCCCCTGTACAAATAGACTCCTTCATGGGGATGCATGTTATGCCAGTACTTGTATCATTGATTGATTGATTGATATACCTAACAAAGCGTGTGGCATGGCTATGACTTGATGCTTTCCATGCTTTGTTGATAAAGCTTTTATGATTGAAATTTTGTTTTTGATAGTAAGTTTACCAACGAGATTACAGAATTCATGTACACTTAAAAGGATAAACCGTTGCCCCCTGCTTGTTCTCACGAAATACGGGACATATCTAGGGTCTGGTGACATATTCCATTCAGCCTGTCGGCCTCATGGAATATGGCACCAGGCCTTGGATATTTGCCCATTTTTCATGAACAAGCAGGGGGTAACTAATAGTATTGTATTAACCCTTACCCTCCTACGTACTACAAAGTACTACAGTAAAAAATCAGCCCAAGTCCGAATAAGTCGCAGACGGCGGATATAAATGGTCAGGAAATTATGCCCGGGCAGGCCACGCTCGGTGGCTTGGCATTGCTGGACATTGGATCGGGGTAGCAGGGGTCAGGGGTTCGAATCCCAGGGGGAACCAGAATTTTTTTCATGACGTATTCAGACTTAGACTGTATTTAAGCATGCGAGAGTAAGGGTAATTGAGCACCACCAACATGTAGTACATATGCATCACTTAACCCTAATTACCCTCCTATGTACTACAAAGTACTACAGTAAGAAATCAAGAATTAGC
>JXSR01S008452.1:26232-43094 GCA_000969725.1 Ophiothrix spiculata
GGTCAGGAAAAAATGACCCCTTTTCCCGTGTTTTTTTGTTCACTCATGTGTACACCAATATTGTTCAGTGGCCCCCCTGGGATCAAAGTCTTAGTAACTTCTCAGGGTCAATTTCCTGGTTTGTTGTTATGACTTCTTTGCTGTTGTGCCACTCTGTAATATCGTAAAAGAGATATTTGACCAGGCTTGTTTTATCACTGTAGACTTAGGTCCCCGGGCTTAGGTCCTTATCTTGATTAACATATACTTTTTGTTTGGTTTTTGCAAGGGGTAATTAAAGACATGAAGCAATCCTTTTGAGTGTTAATTTGAGCATCCAAGAAAGCGTTTCACAAGCACTGAAGTTAAAGGGACTAGCCTAGATTCCACTTAGAATAAAAAACTTATGAAAATGCTTTAAATAAAGCTTAAAAGTGTAGTAAAATCCAAAAAAGTACAAAAATGTACACAGAAATGGCTCAAATTGACAGCGAATTGATTTGCAATATATCTAGATATGTGATGGTGGTGTGACTATCCAGTGTTTTCTAAATCCTAAATTTGTACCTCAGTCTGGATTTACCAGATAAAATATCAAATGAAGCTCTTGGAGGTAAGTTAATACATATCAAAAGAGAAACAATTTTATCAAAAATAATTTTGATTACCCATCACAGGTGTAGAAACAAGATCTTTATAAGATTTGAAACTAGAAACACTTTTTCAACCATTTTTTGTCGCCGATACAGGTGGTAAATAATTTCATTTTTCTCCTCTGTTACACAAATTCAGCGGAAACTACTGGTAGGATATGTTAGTATAATCATGTACTATCGATACATGTGAAAAATATATAGTCAGAAAATCAGCGGACAGGATCTAGGCCAGTCCCTTTAACACTTAAAAGTGTCCATTGGTGCCCAAGGGGGTGGGTCCTAGGGCCCCCTTAAAAACATCCTTCCCATATGAATTTTTCATTGAAAGTCTGGTCAATAATAAAGCAGATAAAGCGTATAAAAAGGGCCAAAATACAGAAACAGATTTGAAAATCAGATGAACTGTTTCAAAATGGCAGCCGAAAAAACATTTTTTTTGTGTCGCAACAAAAAATTTCCCGCAAAAAAATGCAAAAGCCCTGTTCCCAAAGGAATTTCCGCATTTTGTTCAAATTTGTACATTGCAAGTAAGCCTACAATTAACATTGCTGAAATAAAATTAGGAAAATGTTATTCAGTTTCAATTTTATGGGCAAAACAAATTTGATCAGCGCCTTTGGGAAAAAAACTAACTTTATGCTAATAAGCAAGAAAATGACTGGGTCAATTTGAATTTTTTTGCCACTGAAGGACCCGCTGTGTAAAGATTGACAATTACATGGAGCGGGGATGTTATTTCGAATTCGAAAACATGTTGTAGGGCCCCTAGGAATTGGCAACAAGCACCAGCAACAAAGACCCTGTAAATGGAAAAACTTTTTGAAAAGGTGTCCCAAAATAGAGCACAATATTTCAATGAAATAGGCACTGGTCGCCTGGACATAAATTGAACACATTTTGATGTACAACTTTTTATTTATTTTGTGTTGATTTCATTGTTTTGATTTGATATCGACCCTGTTAAAAGGTCTTTCTCCCTCTCTGTCATTAGATTTTAGCACAGCTTGGTACAGAAGGCAATGTCACAGATGACTCAGCATGAAAATACGGGTTGGGGGCTCTCATATATGATATGGGAAGTAGCGCACCAAACTAATTCAATGATAGAGAAATAAGGTTTGTTGTTGATTTTCAAGTTGGGTGGGTAAATCAAGGATAATTTTTATGAAGGGGGGGGGGGTGCGCCATGTGAATGGGGAAGTAGCATAGCTAGAGGGAAGCAAGTTGGGGAATTGCTTCCCTGACAGCTCTTGTCCACTTCCCCCTTGATAAAACCAAGAAAAGTTCAGATTAAAGGGACGGGCGTAAATTTTTCCTGCTACTTTTCTAACTACATATTTGTTTACATGAATCGATAGAACATGATCAGAGTAACCAGTAGCCCCAATACCAGTAGCTCCACTCCCAAATTTTGACAATGTAAAAATGGTTCTTCAAAAAAGTACATGAAGGTCCACAAAAAAGTCCCCAAACAAACAAAAAACCCTACCATCATAAATAATAAACTTTGTGTTCTTAACTGAAAGGCATATCCCAACAAAATACAGATAGTTACCCCCTAGCCTCCCACCAATGTGATCAGCAGATGATTATAGGTAAACCAAGATCAAATGCCAAGTTCACTATTCCACCGCCGGTATGTAGGTGAAAGTTAACCAAAATAATTTGGATAGGATACAGGAAATTTCCAAGAAACGAAAATGATAAATGAAAGATTAGAATATACTGGAAGTATTTGAATTAAAAATAACAGAATAGATGTTTATGAATTTAACAAGTGAATAACTTGGCTTGTTATGTCCACAATTTATATAAAGATTTTATTATTCTGTGTCGTGGGATTGTCCCAGCTGCTGAAATATTTTCATCGCATATAAGAGAAAGTGGAAGCATACATATTTACTAGATGTCTTTGACTTTCCGTCATTCTCACTTTTCTTTACGTCTTTTACTTCTCTTGTTCCTTCGATCCATTTTCCCCACTCTTTCATAGTTACTTTTCGTTCCTTTTCACCCTCTCTTTTTGTACTTGATTTTTCTTGTTGGATTTGTCTGATATTCAACAAGTCACTGTATCTCTTTATACAGAAGTGTACCGTTGTTGATTCGTGATGAATCCACAGTTGATATGCATCTGCATATTTTTTTCACGCTCGGGTGGCTAGAGCCACCCTTGCAAGATGCATTGTTGATTCGCAATGAACAACTCTGTGGCGTGTTTGAATACCTAATTTTCTCATGTCTGAGTGTGGTGGAGGGAGCAAGGAAATTAAAAATGCAAATTGCCCGGGGGACCACTCAAGCAAAAGAGTGGTACTCATGCTCGTCAGAGCACCTCAAAATTAGACCCTAAATGGCGTAATTAAATGGTATAATTGTTAATATAGTGGAACCTCGTTAACATGAAATCACTGAGGAAAAAGATTTACGTTTGTGTTATCAGGATTTTGTGTTATCCAACTGATTTCAAATAGAATGTTAATACTTGGGACAAAACAACCATTTTATGTTATCAGGGTTTTTGTGTTAACCGATTTTGTGTTAATGAAGTTTCACTGTAGTAAATTGCACCCCTAAATGGCTTAAGATGATGCAAATTGTACCCCAAAGGTCTTAATGGCCCGGGGGGGGGGGGGGGCGCCACTTATATACTTTCACGCCGTGTCATCAGCGAGCAGACCCTTCAATTTTGTACCCTAAACACTAACCTGGGCGATGTGTAATCCTAACCCTTTTCACTGACGTTTGTGTAAAAATTATACCCTTTTCACTGTCCAATCGTATTTTAACCATC
Source organism: Ophiothrix spiculata (assembly GCA_000969725.1). Classification (NCBI taxonomy): domain Eukaryota; kingdom Metazoa; phylum Echinodermata; class Ophiuroidea; order Amphilepidida; family Ophiotrichidae; genus Ophiothrix; species Ophiothrix spiculata. Next base: position 29,662 of record JXSR01S008452.1, read on the forward strand.
CTTTTCACTAACGTACCATAAAAAGCCCTTTCAGGGACCCTATTTACTGACTTATCATATTCATAAACAGGAACCCCGGACAGGAACCCTTTTCACTGACATCAACAAAGGGATGCAGTATTAGAATACTGTATTGTGGTACACTTCTTAGGACAAGGCATATGAAGATATCGCATGAAACAAAGAATTATATGCAGATGCATTATATTGGACTAGACATGTGCAAAAAGACATTGTATTGAAATGGGGAGTCAATTTAATGTCCAAAATTTCCCCGCAAAATTCAGTCGAATTCCCTATTTTTCGTGCTGTGATGACCTGGAAAACCTGTCCTGAATATAAATTGCTGTTTACGAAGTTCGCTAAAACAACGATTCTGATTCGTCCATTAGCGAATATATTTAATGTATTTACTACCACGAACCAAAAATTACGTGAGTGAGATGCCAGGAAATGGCCGTCGGTAATGTGATTTTATCGAAACACTTCGAATTGGGTGTGTTCCAGGGAAATTTGCATGTTTTTCTTGTTTTATTGTTAATTCATGTTTTTAAAATTGGTACTGTAATCACCGACTACATGTTCTTAAAATCAATACCCTAATTGCTGATTTGTGCTTCTAAAAGTATACCCTTTTTTTAGAATTGTGTATTGCGCAAGGCGCAAAATTGGAAACCAAATTGGGGAAATCTGTTAATTTCTGTTATATTTAGATAAATTATATTTTTCAACAAAATATATGGGCTATTTAGGAAGAGTTTGATGAAAAAAATTAAAGCAAAATGGGTTTTCCAATCGGGCGCAGAGACTCATGGGCCGACGTTGATCTCTTCTCTTGTACCATAATGTATCCAATAATATTAATCCATGTTTCTTCTGATATTCGATCTTCCATAACCATAAAAATGGCCGATTTACTGGACCATACTCAAATACATCACACGCACTTTTGGATATGTACCTATGTAGTTTATAATTCAATGCTCATCATCACCGTGTAACTGTAAAAACATTTTCAGGTTTTAAGTTTTCTAATAAATGCAATTATGTATTTAACTCAATTATTGAATGTATCGTGCAGAAGAAAGTATACAGTATGTTTAAAACGCCATATTTTCAAATACGGTGAATGCAATTCATGTTGAGTTCGTTAGATCTATACATGTAAAATATAAAATCAGAAAAAAAACCGACAAAAATGATGAATGGTTCTCGAGATATGGCTGGTTAAAGGTTTTGTGTGCAAACACATTTGACCGCCAGTGTAGATGCTTTGTATGTAACATAAGTCATGTCAATATTGTTGTAGGGGAGGGGGTGCAATCAAATATTAAAGTGATGTCCATGATATATGTGCCTCCAAGAGATCAAAAGTAGAAAGAGGAATCATAAATGCAGTTCAAATATCTCATATTGTGTCTTCAAATTTTGATTCAAGTTATAACTACTCCCAGTCCCACTATTGGAGATGCTGTTAAACTTGCATATTGAAGAATTTATAGCCTACTTATTTGTTAAATATTGTATTAAGATAATGATATTTTTGATAAAATCATTCAGAGGTTATGAATTCACAGGAGAATTCTAGTTCAAGTGAACATGTAAAAATCTTCACTTTGGAAGATAATGAAAATGTAAAAATTCATCACCTTCATTAGTTTCCAGGTCTTTTCTCTCATCATTTCTGTTTTCTCTTGGCCAGTTTTCTATCATTAATATACAGGTTGTAACAGAAAAAATTATACATTCTTGTTAGCGATATCATTAGGAAAATAAAATCGTTGAATTCACAAACTTTCCCTTATATGAAAGGCTGTTTAATTGGCTACCAGAAGCAGCTTAAATGGTCTCATTTAATGGTCAGGATCAAAAGTTACGACCATTTAAGTAAAGACCGCTGAAAACCACTTGGGCCGATTTCTCCATTACTTAAGCGTAAACAGTTTGTCATGATTCGATGAAGATTATCAATGCAGTGAGACAAAACGGCAAAAAGCACACCTCATGTTCAAGAATGTGTTTATTTTTTCATATAAGAATAATTCATAAATAAGTTTATGATATTTTATGATAAAAGTTATGCTATGCTTTAATAGGTTAGAATATTGCTTATATCCCAGAGTAAGCATAAACAGTTGCAGGCCTTAATAGTTGCATCAAAGACTCGATGTCAAGCAAAGAGTGTAAAGAAATCATCCTTTTGCAGGTTTTTTTCACACAGATTCATATTCAAAGGGAAATATGGAAATTAAAAATAATGTTCCTAGCTCAATTGATAAAACTTAAGTTAAGTTCACAAAATGAAAGTGTTTCATTTGACCTGTATTTAAAATCTCTGGGCAGTCTTAAAGTGCTTGCATGTTGACTCTGTCATTTAGATGATATGTTGTCTCGCCAACTAGGATAGCTCTTAAAACTTTGTTCTGGGATCCCGTCCAATATTAAGAATACAACAGTCTACGGGCAAGGTCATCATTAAGATGAGTCTATAATATGCCTTTGTTAGATAGAAGTTCATGGAACACTAAATTCAGCCTCGTTATCCTATTCAATATCGTATGGCTGATTTGGGGCATTATGTGCCATTATTTCGCTACCGGTAAATGAATCGGATAAACTGGCCCAGGTGGTTTGAAGGTAGGGTCAGTATAATTGCAATAACTCTGCTTGTAGACCATCAATTTGGATGAAACAAAGTGCATTTTGTAGCTTAAGAAGTTGGCTTTATAAATGAATGACAATGTGATGCAAGGTGTAACTTTATTCTCTCAGCGTAGATAACAATGTATAATTTTTTCTGTTACAACCTGTATGTGAAACAATGCCAATATATCTGCACAGGAAATAGCTATTAACCATTTTGATTGTCCCTCAGTCTTTGGCTTAATGATTTAATTGTTCTTAGTTGCTTATTGTTTCATTTCTGATTCTATTTTTACCAACCAGTGTTTTTAGAAGCTTTTAGAATGGGATAAGCCCGCTATTCATAAGGTTCGTTATTCATAAGGTTCGTTATTCATAAAATGCATGCATGTTCGTAATTATCATAATTTAATAAAAGGTTCGTTATTCATAATTTTAAAAAAGGTTCGATATTCATAATAAGAAAAAAGGTTCATTATTCATAATAACAAAAGGTTCGTTATCTATAAAAATGAAAAAGGTTCGTTTCTCATAATATAAGAAAGGGTTCGTTATTCATAATAAGAAAGGAAAAAAGGTTCGCTATTCATAATAGAAAATAAGGTTCGTTATTCATAATTGAAAAAAAAAAGGTTCGGTATTCATAATCAAAAAAGGGTTCGGTATTCATAATTGAAAATAAGGTTCGCTATTCATAATTTAAAAAAAAGGTTCGTTATTCATAATAAAAAAAAGGTTCGTTATTCATAATAATTCAACTTGGCACTGAATTTTTTTTTATTATGAATAACGAACCCTTTTTTAATTATGAATAATGAACCCTTTTTAAAATTATGAATAACGAACCCTTTTTTAATTATGAATAATGAACCCTTTTTTATTATGAATAACGAACACTTTACTATATTATGAATAGCGAACCTTTTTCATTTTTATGAATAACGAACCTTATTACATTATGAATAGCGAACCCTTTTTATTATGAATAACGAACCCTTTTTTGATTATGAAAACCAAACCTTATTTTCTTTTATGAATAGCGAACCTTTTCTTATATTATGAATTGCGGACCTTTTTTTAAATTATGAATGAAGAACGTATGCACATTTTATGAATAGCTAACCTTTTGAATAGTGGACCTTATGAATAACGAGCGGACCCCTTTAGAATAAATGTTGACAGCTAGCTAACTGAAAAAACAGTAAGCAATATCCCAAGATTCTGGAACAGGGTTTGGGTGTATGAGTGTTGCGCACCAGCATGTCTAGGATGTTTTCCTGCTTGAGGGAGGGGTGGGGGTGGGGGGGGGGGGCTTGGAGGGACTTGTAATATTGTGTGGGGGCTTCACAGCTAAAATCAACAAAAAACGGCTTATTTTACATTCAGAGAGTACCAGACATGGTATACACTAAATTGAATAATATTGACAGCCCGAAACAAGGGCTAGTACCTGTCTTTATTCCAGGTAGGTTGGCAAATATTTCCTGGTGACAAACTCCAGGTAGAGTTAGTTTCGATTAATAGAACCCTTGTTTTTTCAGGTGACACAAACCAACATAACTAACAAGTCTAGTAATCTAGAAAGCCACTTTACTACCTACCCCGATTTTTTTTCGGGAGGGGCGGTTAGTCTGCCATGCAATCAGTCTGCTATGTAGAATTATGGCTTTCTAGTAAAGTGGTATGATGTGATAGTGGATTTATAGTGTGGATAGTAACAAAGAAAAAATCAAGGTCCTAGGATCGGACTAGGTAGAGTCTGCTCTCCTCTTTTATAGTCCATCTAGATGGACCTAGCAGCAAATACAAAGCATGAGCCAAGGGCAAAGCTCATGAGCAAGCGCTGCGATGGATACGGCCTTTAGACTGATTGTAAGATCAATTGTAGAAGAAAACGTGAACTCTTGAAAAAAATCTTAAATAATGCATTATTAAAGTTAACATAGAAAGGGATTTGGGACAATTACAATTCAAGTCCAAGCTCAGGATCAAAAGTCAAAGAGTTTATGTGCCAAAGGCCAGCTAATTATAGAAGCTGGTTATTTGTTTCAAATTCTTGTTTGCCAATCTGTTCATTTGTGGAAGTATTCTTGCCTGGTCAATTGTTGTGATAGCTAACAATATCATAGTTTGTCTGTTTGTTTGTAAAATGGGGCCTTTGGGAGAAATGGGCAGAGGCTACAATGCGCTCACTAGGTTTTAAATATAGCTTGTTGTTTTGTCAATTTGCTTTGAATTGGAATACATCTTTACAATCCATGTTTTTAAGTTGTACCAATCACCAAATTTGGGCCAATGGAATGCTTTATGGTCAAGATCAAGAGCTGACATCACCACTATGATTGTTTTCAACAACAACAACAACAACAAAATGCGCATCTATACTCTATAAACCTTGAAGTATGCAACAAGCAATCAGACTCTGTTACAAGATCCACAGCATATCCCTTGTATTCTACAACATTGTGAACTGGTGGTTTTGTATTGTGTCAGAGACTGGTAATGATTGATTAGGTTTGATTAAGGCCAAATCACTGTGTATTAATATATTTCTACATGAATTCATCATAATTTTAATGTTAATCGGCTACTTGTTGCATACTTCAAGATTTACAGAGTATAGAATTGTATACTTTTATCACAGATTTGATGATCAGGTACTGCTGAGTCATAGAGTACAAACTTCTAAAATGGTCGTTTGATATAAGCCTTGATAATAGCTAGGTTGCGCAAACTGTCGTTCGGTCAAACCGAACGTAAATTCTTTTGTTATTCATGAGTTACCCATGCGAATATTCATGAATAACAAAAGATTATGATGAGGCTTTTTTCCGTTTGGTTTGACCGAACGACAGTTTGCGCAACCTAGCGAGTGATGTCAACCAACCTGATAGTGTACACTATAATGGGAAGATTCTAGACATCTAGTAATTTTGATCGTTTTAAAACTAGACGACAGCAATTTGTGATTGCATGGATCACACATTGCAATAGAACATGCAAATGTGTGGGACGGAGTGTCACGAACCAGGTTTGATCACAAGACCATGTCAAATTTGGTGTCAAAAGTTTAAAAGTTTAGAGGTTATTTTAGGACAAACTTGCATTGTGATAATATTATGACATGTTGCAGTCAAACTGAGATGAAGATAACAACTTGAATGCAAAATTGTAAAAATATATAGCCATGCTCAATCAGTTCTTGGAACCTTTTCACTTTTAACCTTTTGCTCAGAATATTTGACAAGTATTGTCAAATTTAGGCTTTTGATTTGGAAACATTGTTGGAAATGATAAAAAACGTTTTTTTCAGGCTTACACTTGATCTGCTATGTTTGATATGATATGTATTACATTTCCGTATATGTTAATTGTAAACAATGGGAAACTTTCCATATTATTTGATCAATGGAGAATTTTACACATTGGTTATCACTAGCTGGGTACCCAAATTATGCGCACTGAACCCCTCTGTAACACTCAAGGAAGCCTTCATTAAATGTTTACCATAAAATATTCTTGTCTTCTTGGCTCTATATTGCCCTTTTAACAACATTGCTCATAACATCAATAACAGAGTTAAATGAAACTAAAAAAGTTATCAGCTAATTGTTCTTTTTAATTGAAAATGGCATTTTGTGAGGATGATTTCATTTTCATACCCTTAAACAAGTACCAGGATTTTGTAAACTATACCCTTATTTCCAGAGTTTTGCAATTTTAATACCCTTTAATATCCAGTGTGCTTGAGTGCATCGCCCGTTCCTGAAAAACAACCATTTTTACTCATTTTTTGCACAGGCATGGTGTCCACCTTGTTATGACAGTAGCCCACAGGATTTACCATTAAGAAGACAAGAATTAAAGAAAGGGTGAATGTCAATTGATATCAAAATGATAAAGGTAAACAGGGTCAACAAAAATCCCAAACGTTTGGGCTATGTTAAATGCATTGGGCAAAAACTTGTAACTTAGTTTCAAGATCGTATGCTTAGTGTCATTAAAAAAAGTTTGCATCACCTATTTTAGGCGCTGCGTGAGCCTTGATAATAATCTTTTATCACATTATATACAAATGTAACCTTGAAGTCTACAGACAATATGTAAACAAACATGACCTTGAAATCATGTTCATTGGAACTTTGATTTTTGATTAAGGACGCTACATGTTTTGCCTTCCCATCATTCACAGATACTCAGGCGTTGGAGCACAATGAGGCCACAACTTTGTGAAGCTGGCCGCAACCTAACCACAGTCTTGATTTTCCAAAATGGCAACCGTAAGGCTCGATTGTTCATTTCAAGGTGATCGTTAAGTATTCCTTACATGTTTTACATGTGCCCAACCCTGACCCCACTGAATCTCACAATATACCATTCCACAAAGTTACGAAATTCGCCTAAGTCCAAATACGTCATAGACCCGAGTTAGCTATGATCACAAAAATTGCTGCCATGGCAGCGCCTGTGCAGTGGCTTGACATAGTGATAACTGGATCGGAAAGCAGGGGGTCCCGGGTTCGAATCCAGGTGAAAACCCATGATTTTTGACTTGCAAATTTCTGAGGAGATTGAAGTGGTCAAAAGTGTTAGGGATAATCAAGCCTATGGTCGCCATCTTGGAAAATCAAAGCTTTGAACAGGTTGCAGCCGGCTGTACAAAGTTGTGGCCTTATTGTGCTCCAGCGCCTATAGATCTCACTGTGCGTCTGTCATAAAAAAGTGTCTGACATACCAATAAATTGATCAATTTTGCCCTTTTCTCTTGGCATGTATATATCTTTCTCACCAAATTGTTATTCTTTCTCTCTTACAAAAAGGAAGAGACTATTTAATACCAGTTGCTCCTACTGCTGTCATCGACAGAGCTTATGTCAACATTTATGTCGACATAGAGCATTGTTGACAGAACTAAGTCCTGTCGTGACATAAATCATTATTAATATAAACAATTATTAAGAAGAGTTGTAAAAGACATAGAGTGAAGGAAATAACTAACAAGATGTCAAATCAGATTTTGAAAAAAACCACCTTACTTTTTCTGTTAAGCTCTATTTATTATTTACAACATTGTCTTATGATCAAAAAATGAGAACTCAAGTTGGGCCTATTTATTATACAGGTACCAGGCGATATTTACCCAACGGTCCCCAACTTTTTGTGATAGGGGTAGCATTATTTAGTCAATTTTTTCCACTCTTTTTGCATCCGTTTTCTCGGTATATTGAACATTACGTAACTGCTACGGCACTACCGGTTATGGGTTACATGTCGACATACATGCTGACTTCGTAATAAATTTATGTTGACATGTTGACATGAAAAAATGGTTTCGACAACAGCACTATATAGTTGATACATAAAGTGCAAATTCAGATCAATGTGCACCTCAAAGATCAAGATCTGAATCTGGATCTCTCTAGACGGCTTAAATGAGATACTGGTACACAAAAGTCGGGTCGGTAAAAGCAATTGAGTTTAAATGTCTTGCCCAAGGACATAACATGTGGCCCGTAGCAGGGCTCGAACTCACGACCTACTGATTTGGGAGTCCTGCGCTACCTATTCCACTACACCACACAAACTCTTGAAGATCATTCATAGAGTGAAACTTAGTGTGTGTTAATTTCTATATTTCATAAAATTAAATTCTTATATTTCTTTTTTTCAGCGAGACATGGGTGTGGCAATATGCTGAGCCAAAAGGGCAAGAGTGGTACCTCCACAAGCCTGAGACGATAATAGCTATTATCGTCTCAGCCACAAGCAATGCATTCGAGTGAGGAGAGTGGAGTCAGAGAGTTGCTGCTTTCATTTTAGGCCAACCTCTTGATCGACTGTAGGTGGATTCATTGACCAGATGTCATCATGTAAGTGCAAGAAAGTTGTATCTGCAATAGCTGCTCTATGTTTGGTATTCTTTTTTATGTGGCCTTCTGACGTCGGATCTGTCGTTCGCATTGCTCTTCTGTTTTCTGTATCTCGGGTTCTTTGAGCATGCTGTTTTTGTTGCGCTTTCCTCGGTGTCATGCACTTGGCCCATACATCCGCTTGTTTTTTGGTCGTGTCGTTTTGTTCTTTTAAAGCGCATTGAAGCCTTGCATCTTGCGCTCTATAAATCTCCTTTATTATTTTTATTATTATTCAGCAAGTGTCGCAACAGATAGGGGCCAGGTGGACCAGAGTGCCCAAGCTGAAACTTGTCACCGGGAAATTTTTGCCCACCTTCTTTGAAAAGAGAGAGTAAAAGGAAGCCCAAATAAGGAAGAAAGATAAAGGTGAATTGAAAGTCTTGCAGGAAAAATGGAAAACAATTGGACCAAAATTTTCGGAAATCTATACATTGCCAGCTCAAAACTGGTGAAGGCTTTTGTTATTGTTGTTATTTCTTTTTCTTGTCAATTTCTAAAACCGATTTGAATTAATTTTGGGTCTACAAAATAGGAAAATTCTACCAAAAAAAGGTGAAGTGAATGAAGACTTGAGGAGGATAGGTTAAAGACTCCATTGACTCTTGCATATTAATTTGTCTCTTATATGTCAGTGACTCTTGAAGAACCACTGACCCAAGAATAGACGATATTTTTAGTTTGCAATGCCAATTTATGCAACGCCGGTATGACAACGGTGAATGCTTGCGATGCCTGGTCGGTCTCCGGTCACCAGTGGTCATGGGACCATAACTGAAGACATTATATACAATTCACAAGGTTTTAAACTCAGAATTAAATTCTTGCGGTATGTTTCCTGCGTCTCTACGGCTCACAGACATAGCCTACACGGACACTGGTCGGTCACCGGCTGGTGTCCGATCGGTCGCCGCTGAATTCTACCCGGTATGATGCTGTAAACACATCATAACCTTGCCCAGGGTTATGTGATCAGGGTATGCGTAATATTAACTACTTATACTCTTAGTTAGTGCGCATTGCTAGGCAAGAATTTGCAATCCCTACTGAGTGACTTAAGCAAGATATTTACTCGCATACATGCTCTTCTCAATGTCTTTAAAAATCTATGTTTGCATAGAGCACAATGATTGTGAATCGGTCAAAAAATCCATTTCGGCAAATTGCGACCTTGACATGTATTTTCACCTGTAGAGCAAATTGAAGTTTCTTGCATTTGTGGCTCATACGGTCTGGACAGTCACATGAAGGCCCTCAGAACCCAGAGGTCCTCAATGACTGGATAAGACCAGCGAAAAGCATGATGAATGTATTAATATCAAACATTCATGTTGCCTGTTAATAACCTGTAATCAGAAAGATAAGGTTCTGTAATTAACCAAGTTGATTATCAGTATGATTGAAAAAGATGACAAGGTTACATGAAGTCATGGTCACAAAAAGTAAAAAGGCAGTATGTGTATTACAGATTGCATGCAAGGTAGTCGCTTTTTACCCAGGTGGGGGAGGGCAACTTAGTACAAAAGGGGTTATGGGGACGTGCTGCAAATGCGGTTAGCAAAATTAGGCTCTCTGTAATATTTCAATCTGACCAATGTGTTATTTTGATGTTTTTTTTTCTTTTTTTCCAAACTTTGTGCATTTGGTGCAAATTAGAGCATTTCTTCACAATATTTTATCAATTGTGCCAAAATAGCTCAAATTTGGACAAAACTATGCATTTTTTAATGAATTTGACTCAAAAATTTGGGAGATTTGGTATAATATAAATTGGTTCCTTTTTCCTTTTTCTTGAAAATTGGTATTTGGATGGGTGGATTTTCAAATTTTGCAGAGGCACGTCGATCCCTACCCAAACCACATTTTATCCCCCCCCCCCCCGTCTTTTTACTCTGCAAGATTCCTGCAGACAAGATCATTGTCTTTCAAAACTTTTCAAAAAGGCAGTATCTACAATATCAAACATTTAACCTAGCACGGAATTGAATTGAATAAGTATCTACTCTGATGTATATTTGCACATGCTGTCTTTTTACCTTTGAAGTTCCAAACAATGTTACCTGATTATGTGCTATATCATTTTGTTTTATCTTCTTCAGATTGGATAGCTACAAAACAGTGCAGGATTGGCTCGGTTGAGGTAAGTTGTGAATTTGAAACTTGTTCATTTTTTCCAGACCATTTTTTATGCATTATTCATTTAATCTGAGCAGAACAGTTTTTGGTTATTTATTTGCCTTGTTTTTTTTATCAAATTTTCCAATATTTTCATCAAAATCTAGTTTGTGTACATGCTTTGTTGTCTAACTAAAAAATCAAAGTCTCTTGCAATTTTTGACCTACCGTAACCTCTGATATTTATAATTTTCTAAAATATTTTAACGCTATATGAGATTTCCACTTCTTTTGGACGTAGAATTTTACACAAATGATCTTTTAACTAGTAAATCCTCTGAGGCACAAGATTAGGATTCAAAACATGCCCTCATAGTCACAGCACCATCACAAAATGATGTATTAAAAGTTCTCATTTTATTAATTTTAGCCATTTCTGTTAGATTTGTTTTTTTTTTTATTTTATTTAACTACATTTTAAAGCATTATTTAGAATATTTCCATAAGTTTCTAAGTAGAATCTAGACTGGTACCTTAAAAGCAAAATGTGAAGAAGCAAAACTGAATGCAAATATGAGTGCATGTTTTCATTTTTGTGCATTACAACAAGATCAGTTCGGGTAAGGTCGTAATTCCTTTACGTAAAGGAATTCATTCACACCAACTTTAAATAAATTTTTGGAGCAACCTATGAAAATTGAGAACATTTTAAAGCATTTTCATATTGAATGGGACCTATTCAGTGTTATGTCCGTCTAAAAGGACTACGGACAGCAAGCGATGCTCTCGCTGCTCGCTTAGCTCGCTGCCAGTGAAACCTACTAGACGGACTAAACTCTGTTTGTAACTGTTCGTATGAAGTATTGTGACCATAGTCCAAGTCTGATTGGTACTAAAAGATGCAATTAATTTGATTTATTGCACTTTTTTTTTGTTGAATCAGGAATCAGTTTGAGAGATCAGTAGAATATAGACTTGTTCGCAATTCCAATTCAGATCCGATAAGATTAAAATCAGTCCAATTCTGATCCATCCTATCAGAACGGTGAGACACTATTTGTGTTGAATGGTCACATATGTGACATGTCATATCAAAAGGTACCTTAAGGGTCCCAAAATCAAAATTTATTTTTGGGTTTCATCTTAATGATTACATTTTAAGCTTTAAAATGACACCCTGCTTTTGGTTACTAGATGTTCGATCACAAAGTTACATCCAACTTGGTAAAAGGCATCAGGCTGATTCGGAAAACTATAACTTTCTGAGAAAATGAATTTAAAGTTTTTGTACCGAGTGAAACTTAAATAGAGAGAGGATTTTTATCTTGGTTTTTAACACATTTTACTTATGTTTTCAGAATACACTTCAAAGATAACGGTTTCTGATAAAATTAGAAATACGACCTTGGATGTGATTTATGACTATTTTCAGCTTCATTGGTCCATATCTCGTAATTTGCTATGCCGACCTTAAGGTACCTTTCGATATGACGGGTCACATATGCATGTTGTGTTTTTTTTCAGATACAAGATGTTACACATTGCCATCTTGGCTGTGCTGTTGGCAGCAGTGGTACAAGGATCACCAATTCAGTTGGAGAGGGATTTACCTGCAGAGTGGAAGCTTCAACTGCAAAGTATCTTTCAGAGGTATGAGGCAATTAGTTTTTTTTTTCTGTGTCTATTACCAAACTTGTCTATTTGGCCAAATAAAAATATAGTTTTTCTCAAAGCTGCCAGGCGTGTTCGTAAAATAATAAATAATAATAATACACAGCATTTATAGAGTGCCTTATACAACTGTTTCAAAGCGCTGCTGCCCATTATTACGCTGCCGTCAAGAAACCGTCACAATCATTTCGCATTCACCTAGGAGTCCTGCACTTAGATTGTAATGTTTCCCATAACAGCTCCCAATAACGCTCGAGTAGACGAAGCAATGAGGATGATAATAATAATAATAAATTGGATTTATCGACGCCTTATGTTGCCAGCAACCGCAAGGCGCCTTAAAAAATATGCAAGTTAAAAAACATACACTATCAAGATTATTAACAAGGCTAAAAAGATTCTTCCCCCTTTTTTTCTCTGTCTTTTTACCTTTCTTGTTGTTTGTTTGCTTTCTCTCCTTCCTGATTTTCCTGCTGCCTAATTGATTTTTTGTTCTGGGAGGGGGTGGGAGGGGGCACCCTGTAATTTAAGTATTGATAATTATTGCAATTACTAGCAAGTACAAAAAAAATCTTAACTGACCCTATAATGGAGAAACAAATATTGGACCATTTGGTCACTTTTCTTAAAGGAAAATTGCATATGGATTTGTTTTTAATTCCAGATTGCAACAAAACATAGACAGAAATGAAGCACTTAACTTGGCAACATGGAAGACTGAAGTGAACAATTGGATTGATGCGTGTAACGAAGAACTAAAGCTTGACTATCCCACCCTAGCAAGAGAGCTCCCTGAAAACTACCCAGTCCAGCTGAGGTTAAAGGTCGTTGAGATCTTTGATGAATTACAGGCCTCTTTGGATAACGGAGAGCAGTTGGATTTGCAGGATGCTTATGAAGAAATTGCTGAAAAAGCGAGTGAAGTGTGGGAGAGATTTAGTGCAAGAATCCAAGAGTAAGTACCATAATATATAATGAATAATAATAATACTATCAGAGGATACATGGCTAGATGTTCAAGACCTGAGGAACTACATGCAGGAAAGATCAGTATGAAAAGCTGTTGTAGGAGTCTGTTCCTCTGGAATGCCATAA
>JXSR01S008452.1:44164-54554 GCA_000969725.1 Ophiothrix spiculata
TCTCAAGTTTTGGTACATTTTAATTTACCATGATACAAATATAAACCAAGAATAATATATTTCCTACAGTGAACCATTTTGACAACATGCAAAAATATTTTTAATCATGTTGATATGTTAGGCTAAATATTAATATTTTGCAAAATTTTGCACATTTTGCTGATCTTGTCACAGATTCAAAGAATGAATAATTATTATGTCATTAAAGTGAACCGTTTTGACAGCATATAAATGATTATGATAATGACAACATTAGACTTCAAAAAGAATGGAAACATTAGGCTCAAAATTATTATTTCTCAAGATTTTGCAAATTGCGCAGATCATGTCACAAGTAAAAAGTGCTAATAAAGTGAACCATTTTGACGACATGCAAAATGCTTTTTAAAAATGCTTAATATAATGTTCTGCTTTTAAAAAATTTCAAGTTCTGGCACATTTTGTTTAATTATGTCACGAAATACAAAGTATACATAATATGTCACAAATAGTGAACCATTTTGACGAAATACCGTAGAGTGCCATACGGCATGTCATGTTTTCATGTTTTGCTTCAAAACATGGCATTTACCACATAACCAACAGATACGATTGGCTAAACAGATGCTAAAATGTAAGTTGCATTCAGTTTAAATCAGAATTTATAATAATTTATAACAATTTATTAGCTACATTGTCACAGTGAGGCAAAAAAGTGACTGGAAAAACTTGCCATATAATGGCACTCTACAGTATGGCCAAAACCATAGTCGGCCTCCAAACAAAATTTTCGCTACCAAACATTTGGACGTGACGTCAAAATGATGAGTGACTCCAAACAAAATAACTTCAACACCGAGTTGAGACCAAATAAAATTTTGCGCTAGATTGCACATGTTATTGAATTGCCATATACATTGGACCAAATGTTTGTTACCCGTTCATACTTGAAATTCGATGGCAAATATTTGGTGACGTCACGACCAAATGTTTGGTAGGGAAAATTTTGTTTGGAGGCCGACTATGGTTTGGCCTTATCTCTGTTTTTTAAGCTGTGGTGGTTTTAATTCTGCTGGGTTCATTTCATTTTTTCTTTAGTTCCGGGATTATTTTAAGAGGATGCAGGAAGAAATGGATGCTGAGAGAAGCCTTGAATTGATGGACTGGCATGATGAGATGCAAGATATGGTCCAGGTATCAGAGATATTTTGTATTTCGATATAAATTAAAACAATACAGGAGATTTAGAGTGCACAATGTCTCCCCGATTTGTAATTCCATCTGGCCTCAGCACTGTGCACGTGATCATTGAATACTGTGACCCAAGTAAGCTCCATTCTACTCAAAGTATCATTCAAGGTCTGGCAGCAACCTATAGTAGCTTTGAACCTTGACAGAGGTGTGAGAGTTCAGCTTTCAAGCTGATTTCAGCTTTTTAATGCATTCAAAAGAGTCTTAATTTGAGCTTTTTCTTTTACGTTAAGCCTGTTTTTTGCAATTTGACATTATTTTCAGCTCTTTTTATCACGTGACTCTCACACCCCTGCCTTGATCAGTCCACATATAAACCATCACAGTCAGGATTACACTCTATAAATCTTGAAGTGTGCAGCTGATTAACACACATAAAACCAATATGACCATATGGGGAAATAAATTAGTCCAAAATTTCGAATCATTACAATGTACCCAATCTTGTTGAATATTCAAATAAACTTATGTTTAAGGTTTGTCCATGCAGTAGCAATAATATTATCCAAAAATAATACCAAAGTTATAAAAGACGCTGCTGAGGTTTGAATTGTGATGATAGTAATTTGATTAAACTGGGTATCATTTTATCATTACATGCTTATTACTGTCCATTTCACTTCCAAATTTAAAAAAAAAATAGCCCATAACATCATTATTTTGCCCTTTCATAAATCCATTTTTTGATAAAATTATGATATCTTCAATCATGATTGTCTCGGAGTGGAGATTCAGAACCAGTGCGATGTGTTGGAATTTCCATGTGCAATATTAATAGACCTTGCAATTACATCGACCACAGGTCATATGTTGTGAACATGCGATCAAAGTGCTTTAACATCCTACTTGTTGGTTCTACCAATTAGGATCTCTATGCAAAACTAAAGGGAAGGATGGAGAGAACCAACGAAGAAACAGCACAATCCCACCCAGACAAAGTTCCTGACCATTTGACCCAACCCATCACAGACATGTTCAGACGTATGCAGAATGAGTTGTATTCAGGGACTGCGCTTGATGCCAGAGCTTACTATGATGAGACCATCAACACTCATGTCGGCAAGTTGTGGGATCAGTTTTCTCCATCGTTCCAACGAAGAGGAAATAAGTAAGATATTGATTAACATTCATCCCCGTATTGTTCTTATTAATTGCCCATGGTCTATTTAAGGCCCACCTCCATTTTTCAAAAACTGTCAATGTCCGAGCATTTTCTTACCTCATTAAGCTTACCATTCTTGCCAGTTACGGCAAACAGATTCCGGAAGTTAATAAACGAGGTCATGGTCCCTGAAATAAAGCAAATTTTGTCACCATTTCTGAGTTGCCATGACCTTATGAGGTCGTGATCCCAGAAATAAAGCAAACATTTGTCACCACTTCCACGTTTTCGCAACCGATATTGCTATATTTCTTAAGCTTGCATAACAAATGTGTGTAACAATAGGCCCTAATAAACCCCACCCTTACGTAAAATGCAATACCCACTATGGTAAACATTATCTGTTTTCTTTGATTGCGGTTTTCTTTAAAAATGAAAAATTTAAACCAAAAATTATTCATAAATTGTTTGAATATATCAACTAGACCTTCAAAAGTTCCAGTCAGATTGAAATAAAATAGAAACAGACAACCCGGTATGATTGCAAAGTTAGTGCTGTATGACCATTATCAATATCTAGTGAGTGTGGTGTACAGGAAAAAAAAAGCAAACTTTATTTTGAGGGCAGTATAACACATTCTTCAGTTGTCAGACAGGCATAGTCTTGTAAAGTAAATCTCAGTTATTTCACGAAAATAGAGTTAACTTTTTCTCATTTTAGTTTGAGAATGAAACGCCCCACAAAAATGAGTAAATATGAGTTCTGCTCAGATCTTTTTTTCTGTTTTTACCATATGAATTCTAGATTAGACTTTGCTGGCTCTCAGGCCAGTATGCCTGACAAAATGATGAGCGCCCTCACAAAAGTATTCAACCAGATGCAGTCCGAGCTGGATCAAGGAAATACTCTTGATATCGCAGAATGGAAGACCAAGGCTCTTAACAACACAAATTTGTGGTGGCAACGACTCATCCAACGAGTAGAATCCAAAAAGCAGGACCACTCTCTACCCGATTCGGTTCCACATCCTGTCCTTGACAAAGTCTCGGATCTGTTTGCGCGCATGGAGGATGAATATGCCAACAGCGGCGAATTTGACTTGAGTGAATTTGAGGAGGAGTTTAGAGTATTTGCCGAGAAGTGGTGGAATCAAATCAGTGTGCGATTACAGCAAAGGTAAGGTTTTGAATGATAAACTGAGGT
This sequence comes from Ophiothrix spiculata, assembly GCA_000969725.1. Classification (NCBI taxonomy): domain Eukaryota; kingdom Metazoa; phylum Echinodermata; class Ophiuroidea; order Amphilepidida; family Ophiotrichidae; genus Ophiothrix; species Ophiothrix spiculata. Next base: position 47,701 of record JXSR01S008452.1, read on the forward strand.
TTTAAGGGAGCATCCAACTCATTAGGAGGTGAAATGTGCATATTTTGGGCTTTTTAGTATTTGTAAATGATAGCAATAGAGACTTGATTAAGAATATTGACCATTTTAATAGCTAACGTGTAGCATGAAATTTAAACTCATCAACTGTAACCATCTACCTACAAAAATTGTTAGTGGAAGTTTCCAAAAGTTTACATCATTAGAAGTGCCCGATGTCACAACAGATCATACAAAAGCGAGGCTAAAATTGTCCAATTTGTATAGATTTGACCATTTTGGAGTATATTGTACAGGGTGTATCAAAAAGATGTTTACAGTGATTAAAGTGCCTCCATTTCAAAAAGTATGATACATTCTCTAAATCTGTTTTTAATTATAAGTAATAGAGACCATTATCTTTCAAAAACAGAAAAAATTACATATGTGCGACAACCAGAACGAAAATTATGGTCAATTTTGTAAACTGTAAATAAAACCGGTTGCGCAAAGTCAATAAAAATAAGGATGGATCCTTATGTTTTTCCCTTTTTACGAAGACTAGAGAGCTTTAACCATACTTGCATGTCAGCCTAGGGCTCTGCTAACAAAGTGTGACACTTCTTGGCAATTAGTTTTAAACATTGATCAAAAGATGTCGACCAATTCGTTAATATCTTTGGCTTAAACCAACACTTATGGAAGAGACCTTAGGACTTCAAACCAAGTGATATTGGAAAACCATTACTGAATTTAAGTATCTAGGGAAGTTGTTTTCTTTAATATGTGGACTCTGAAATAGCCTTGTAAAGAAGTGATAAAAATAGCAAACAATGGTCAAATATCCAAAGTTTATTCAAACTGTAATTACAAGGCAAAAATGGGTAGGATTTAGCCTCCAAACGTCAGAAGTTATTTGTTTTGTCCTATTTGATCTTCTTTTTAGCTAAAAGGTATTACCTTCAGTCAAAATTGCAAGTTTGGAACCAGGAAATCTTTGCACAGCTGATTTTATTTACAAAATTGGCCATAAGTTTCGTTTCAGTTGTCGTATGACTGTAATTTGTTATGTTATGGAAAGATAATTGTCTCTATTACTTATAATTAAAAAGATATTTAGAGAATGTATCATACTTTTTGAAATGGGGTCACTTTAAGCACTGTAAACTTCTTTTTGATACACCCTGTATACTCTAAAATCCATAAATTTTGTTGGGTCAAGAGAAGGCAAACAACTTTTCTTTCATGACTTGTCTTGAAGTTTGATATTTATTGAAAAAAACCAAAATACCGAGGGTCTTTTTAATTTGGATGGACTATAGTATTTTCAATTACACATGTAACATTTTTTATACCATGATATATCAATTTTTCATTATCAAAATTACTTTTCTACCCCTTTGCCTGCACATTTTTGATAGAATTATATAATATATTGCATGGTAATGGTTTTTCAGAGTATATCCAATGTTAAATGCTCTAACGAATATCTTAAACAAAATGGCATGTAAAACTCGATCATGGTTTTAATATTTTGACATTTAAATGTAGTTGGAAATATGTAAGTACTAATCTTTATAATATATCTGGACTTTGAATTATCTTTCAGAGGTCCCCAGGCCCGTCCTCGCATGCAGACAGATGCAGAAGAGCCAAGGTTTGAGGTAGGAATACATTGGCATAGCGCGGAAGGGGCGCGGGCAACCCGGGGGCCAACGAAAAAAACAACAACTTGATTATAAAAATATAAAAAACGGGACAAAAATGAAAAAGGGTTTGGTAATCCTATTGCCCATGATTATAATCACTCGGTTGGTAGCGAACTGTTTTACAGTTTTACACTCTAGACAATGGAAAATAGCCGGTGCTTATTTAACCATATGTATGTGAGTATTCCCCCCCTGGAAAAAAAACTTGTCCACATTTTAAATGGAGTGAGAACTTGATGTATCATTTAGAAAAAAAAAATTGAACAAAATTGCGTGAATTTTTCTTTTGAAATTCCAAAACTTTCTTATCCCTGAAGGGGGCATATCGCGCTCATGTCCAATCTGATGTGCCCCAGGGCTCTGTCCTGGGGCCTCTGCTCTTTTTGATCTTTATTAATAGCCTTCCTTGCATTCCCCTTTCTGAAGGTAGTAAGCTGGTGTTATATGCTGACGATACAACTCTGTACAAACCCATTAATGATATTAACGATCTTCACTCCTTTCAGGATGACATTAACATGATTTTCAACTGGTTCACTGACAACTTACTCCAAGCTAATGCTAAGAAAACCAAGGTCATGATTATTTCTTTGAAACATAACCCATTTCCTTCTAATCAGTTTTTTCTTGAGTCACAGCCAATTGAGAGAGTAACCAACATCACCTTTCTTGGCATCCAAATTTCCAGTAAACTTACTTGGAATATTCATATTGATAGCATTTGTAAGAAAGCTCGCCGTATCATTGGATTAATTCACAGGAATTTTCATCTTGCTCCAACCCTCCTTCGTTGTACTCTCTACCTGACTATGGTTCGTCCTATCTTAGAATATAGCTGCATCACTTGGCACCCGTTAAATAAGACCTTGACGAGGCGTCTGGAGTCTGTCCAAAGATTTGCTTGCCGTGTCATCTTACAAACCTGGGACCTTGAACATGATGAACTCCTGTCCCAAACATCTCTTCCCACTCTTGAGTCTCGACGTGATTTCTATACAGCCATCCAGGTTTACGAGATCCTAAATAACTTATCGTCTGCTCCTAATGTATTCTCTCCCCATACTCGCCAGGGCACCAGATCCAACCATTTCCGTTCTCTCCACATACCCTTTAGCCGCCTCACTCTCTGTCAGAGAAGTTTTTACCATCATGGGCCTAAACTGTGGAATGGTTTGTCGGAGGAGGTTATCAACAGCCCTACGATACATTGGTTTAATTCTGCTGTTAATCCATTCATGTAATTAGTTTTGTTCTTCTCCATTGTTGTTCTTTTTTTTGTTTGTTTATTTTTCCTTTGGTGAGCTGTTTTCTGGTTTGTCTCATTTTGGTGTTTAGGCTCCCCTTTAATTTAGTGTTTTTGCACTATTGGGTTTTTGCCTGGTCTCGGCCGAATGTTATAAATAAATAAATAAAGACACCCATCACATGTTTTGTATAAAAAGAAGCATTTATCTGATTTCTGTTGTCGGCAAAAAACTTCTGCCTCGGACCCTAGAACTAGGATTGTGACATTATTGCGCTCCCCGGGTTACACAATCCTGGCTATGCGCCTGGAATTACTACGATCATAGCAAACATTTAGCTAATTAAAAAAATTTGTAACCCAGAATAGGATATCATATTCTTATGACTTTAAAGTTGAAGTCTATTCTCGGTTTTATAAAAATTATATCATAATAGCAGTCATGATCATTAAACTGTTGAATCGATGAGTAAATTCAACCATGTTTAGGATTTACAGGTTCTTTATATTTACAACTAACTTTTTGATAATTCTTTAAAAAAAACCACCATTGTCACCTAATAGATAGTGATAATCGGGTAATAAGAATGGCCTTAAGTTTGTTAATATGTGATGACTCACCCCGAAAAGGAGGACTTTGCTACAGAACACTTTTTGAGAAACTGAAGAAAATAGGCAGCAAAAAATAAAGGAAATAAGAAGAATTTCCAGCAGATTTTCTGTTGTAAAATTTGATTGCCTTGATCAATTTCACCAAGTAAGGTGTCATTTTTAACAGGTTCATGATATTTACAATTAACTTTTTGATAATTCTAAAAATAACACCACCATTGTCACTTAATAGATAGCGATAATCGGGTTATAAGAATGGCCTTAAGTTTGTTAATATGTACATTCAATTTTATGTTAGTTTTAAGAATCTATATAATTCCAATAATATATATGTGACGCGATCAGGGGGAATGAGTCACTTGTCAACAAGCACATGTTACTGGTTTTATAATGTTAGTCACGCAGTCATTACCAGCCTCTGATCAATTGTCCATTGTCCTTTAGTAAAAGTCCATTGAACAGTCCGGGCAACGAACCTAATTTGGTTCGTGAACCTGATTAGGTTCAGTTGAACCAGATCTGAATCGGAATTTGGTGTTTTTGTGGGTTTTTGTTCCCAGGTGAGTTTATTTGAGATTTGGATAAACTTTTCTTGCCGTTTCCTTTACCTTTGAGATATTGCCTAAAAATCTGGTGTGAGTTTTTAAATATCTGCCTTGAGGTTATGTGTTAATTAAGACAATAGAATTAATTAGATTACGTAATCAATTAAATATGTAAATTATTTTAAAACTTTTTCAACCAAAAATATAACATTGTTCACTAAGAACAATAATATGTTTATAAAATAGCAAAAAATAGAATCTATAATAGTTAAAATTAGGTTTAAAATTTGAATCTAAATGTATAAGTGCAATGCATTGTGGGAATTTTTGTTCCAAATATGGTTCAACCGAACCAGATTAGGTTCTTGAACCTGGTTAGGTTCGTTGCCCGGACTGTTGAATACATCAATAACAATCCATTAAACAGATTCAGAAATCAAGATAAACATACTTCATTGTGCACGTGTCATTGAGTATTAAACCCATTGAATAAATCAATACTAGCCCATTAGGCTCACAAGAACAAAATTGCATAAAACCAGTAACATGTGGTTGCCGACAAGTGACTCATTCCCCCTGATCGCGTCACATATAATCTATTTTGCCAATGAGGATAAGGATTTTGACTTTGCATCAAATAACGACATCAAAACAGTAAAAGCTCGTGATAACCGATCACGGACAGCGACCTCAACAAAAGAGCCTAAAATGTGTACAAACTGAATAGAACTGGAATAAATAAATGTTGTGTATCACCATATGTGACCCATCATATTGAAAGGTATCATAAGGGTCCCAAAATTAAAACTGATTTTTTTTGTCTCATCTGAAAGATTCTTTTTAAGCTTTAAAATGACACCTTGCTACATCCAAATTGGTAAAATGTATCGGGCTGATTCAGAAAACTATAGTTCTGAGAAAATGGAGTTTAAAGTTTCTGCACTGGAAAAGCTTGAATGGAGAATGGATTTTTATCTCGGTTTTTAAAACATTTGTCTTATGTTTTGGATGTTAAAACCTGATTAATATGATAGAATACACTTCAAAGGTAACGTTTCTGATGAAATTAGAAATTAGACCTTGGACGTGATTTTTGACTATGCCCAGCTTCAATGGCCTGTATCTCGTAATTTACTATGCCGACCTTAAGGTACCTTTCGATACGACGGGTCACATATAACTCTTTTTTTTTGCCTTGTTTTGGAAACCACTTGTCCCATTTTTTGAGCTTCTGCGCCATTTTCATGACATGTGGCCTTAACGGAAATGCTGCTTTATCAATCAATCAATCAATCAATCAATCAATCAATCAATCAATCAATCAATCAATCATGTTTCATTCTGTGATCAATCATGTTTCATTCTGTGAAAACAACGACAGTACTTAACCTTTCCTGAATTACAGGTGATCTATAGAGGGAATGACTATGAAGCCAGACAATATCACAAAGAGGTATTGGCAACGACGACTGTTCTAGCGCCCTCATATGATGAAGCTGTTGCAAAATGTACACCAATCTTGCTGAGATATATGCGAGGAAACAATATGAGGAGTAAGTTAGAAAAATGGTTTTTCTTAGGCGCTGGAGCACAATTAGGCCACAACTTTGTGCGACCGGCTGCAACCTGGCCACGCCCTTGATTTTCCAAGATAGCGACCGTAGGCTTGATTAAGCACCTCAAAATAATATCAAAACATGTAATGAATATTATACAATGATATTGAGGTGATCAATCAAGGCTACGGTTGCCATTTTGAAAAAATAAGGCTGTGGCCAGGTTGTGGCCGGCTGCACAAAGTGGCCTTATTGTTCTCCAACGCCTTATATGTTTGAACCAAAAATCAAAAATGGATTTTCAAGTAAATTTGATGCTTGCAATATGATGTTTAATATTTTATTTACAAATATAAGTTTGGTACCAATGCTTTGGTATATGCTAGATGTTAGTACATATTTCAAAGTGGATATGTCAGAATGTAGCGATTCGATGCAATTTCTCGATATAACGATAATATTAGCAAAATTTTGCACCATCATTGGCTGTCTCTATTGGGCTATTCCAGAAATTAACTGTACACCCCCTAAAGAAGGCATCCATATTTTTTCTGGAAAAATTGGGAATTCCAGGTTTGATATTTTCATACCTTCTTTAGGGGTATTTGTTCAATCGTAAGACAGAAAATTGGGAATTCCCGTGCCTTCTTTACCCATTTGATCAAAAAATGTTGAATATTTTGGGAATATGCACTAAATTGGCGAAAATATTTCGGAATTCCCATGCCTTCTTTACCATCATGGAGGGAAAACGTTTATTTATTTTTGGATTTCCCAATGAGAAATTCATGCAAAATATTTGGGAATCCCATGCCTTCTTTAGGGGGTATACCATTAATTTCTGGAATAGCCCATTGTGTGGGGTTTTACAAATTATAAGAAATGGATAAAAAGTGAGATAGCAAGTCTCCATGATTATTTTACCACTGAGAGAATTTATGACCGTATTAGGAATAAAGCGGAGACCTGATGTATTTTGAGACACATTTTATTGTATCCTCGAGTGCATCAGCATGTTGCATTTCAATAAGGATGCACAGCATTATGTTGTGAAACATTAATTCTCTGTCACTCCTGACGTCAGTATAAATCCCATGAGATAGCATGACGTAATCGCGCTAATTTGCATAAATCAGTGCATATAGTGACCGCGCTTATCGCAATGGATTCTTGCTTTCCTCCGTAAATTTTTGTCAAAATTTGACGAAATACG